>JAGFMF010012168.1:590196-694983 GCA_019455555.1 Galemys pyrenaicus | reverse complement strand
AGAGAGAGAGAGAGAGAGAGAGAGAGAGAGAGAGAGAGAGAGAGAGAGGAGCAAGCTTGGGTAGAAGTGTCCTTTTGCGCCTGCATTGCTCTTAGCTGGATGAACTTGCCTGCAGCTACCACTTACAATGCAAATTGAGCTTAGAGTCCTTCACACTAACTACACAGCAAAAACCTTTCAGCTTTAAATAGAATACTGCAGTGTGGAATGATCAGAGCTAAAGAAAGAAAAATTCAGAGATAAATGTGAAGGAGCTCTTGGAGAGAAAAAAATCTGATATTCTGGGCAAGCAGGAAGAATATGCAGAATTAGCAAAAAGGAAAAAAAAAAGTCTGTAGAAGAACCTAGAAGTTAATTCCCTGGAAAGTAGGGGTAAGTCAATAAAGGGGAAGAGAATTTTGGGTCAAACCCTCAATGAAGAGTATTTCAACAAAGAGTATTTTGACCCTGGGTACTTTCAAGGTATGCAAATGGTTCAGAAGGTATTCATCAGAGGAGGGCGCTCTTCCCTTTGGCCAGGATGAAGCCATTAACAAGTCAAGACCACAGCAAACTTCCAGCTCTACCCAGCCTCTGTGATTTCCATTGTCTAAGTTCGACTGAGTTTCATTTTCTTCCTAAAACATTCACTATATCAGATAAAGAAATCTGGAAGCCTACAGTGAAACAAAGCTTTGCTTAATTTTGAATAGTGTGTGTGTGTGTATGGGGCGAGGGGAGAGGAGACTGCTTTAGAAAGATTTTGGAAAGCCCTTTGCTAAAAACTCATACTTCATGTTTGAAGTCATCAAGTTCTTTTGAAAATGCCATAAAATAGGAATCAAGATTATGTAGTATCTAGGGCCCTGCAAACAATAAGGAATGGTATTTTTAACTCATTCTACAGCTGGCACTCCTATATACATGACCCTAATTTGTCCATCTTCCCAGCTCAGTAAGTTTCCTTTGCTGGTGCTTGGAAGTACATTGCAGTATGAAAGAAAATATGAAGGCAGCTTTTTCCTTTGTTGTCACTTAAAGAAAAGAAGTGTCCCCCAAGTGCCAACAGACCCAAGGTCAACTTCTCTCTCAGATGACAGGCTCAGATACAGCACTAGTGACATTCTACCCAGTAACTGAGTCACTGACAAAGCACTCAGACTGAGAAAATCTTATAACCACATTGTTATCACCCAAATAAAAAGCATCCGCGAGTACATTGCTTGGTATGGAAGAGGAACTGACCAAACATCTTAAGCCAGGCAACTCAGGCAACTCTGCTTTTTCCTATGAGGACCATGAACATGTTAGGCTTGTTGCTCACCAATACTAGAATAGTACCAGTGAAGCTGGAAGGAGAATGCAGCTTCAATGGTACTAGGCGTTCTTTCTACGTAAAACTTCCACAAGTTTAGAAGATGCTACCTTGACTTCCAAACTATCTTTTTATTTCTCCCAGCTTGAACTTTTACTGCCTCTCTCACCTGTCTCTTGCGGTCTTGATTGTATGAAATATTATAGAAGATTTAGCCTGCCAAGAATAAGAGTACTCTTAAATGAACACACCTTGTTACATTTTCCTAAAGCCCTTCTGCACACATTTTCTTATTTGGATACTGCAATGCGATAATGCAACACTTCACATGAATGTTACAGATAAAGGCCTACAGGTACAAAAATGAAAGGAAAAATACAAAAGTTTTGCTATTTGAAAAAAAATTGCATCCACTGGATTTATACACAAAAGATGATTCCACCTGCCGACTCCCACCCCAAGCGCTTCCCTCCCGGCTTATGTCAGAGGATCTGGAAGGGCCATGAGGGTGCAGGGAGGGCATGACAATTTTACCTCTTGGCAAAGCTCAGCTTACTGAACCCTCTTGCTTTCTGCTGGCTGTTGATTCAGCAGAAACTACTGCTGCAGAATTCATAATGGTGATTTTTAAAGGCCCTACTGATGGCATTGCTCTCCCCACGTGTCCGTCTCATGGCTGCCCCAGAACAGTTGCCCCAGCCACCTTTTCATGCGTTGCTAACGCACTTCCTAGAGGAGAGGGACTCGCCTTTCTGCAAAGGGCCCTTCGGGTTTTGATTGTCTAAGCAGGTAACCCGGCCAGAGAGATGAACGGGCAGGAAATGAAACCATGCCCTCCCTTGCAGCCACGAGACACACAACATCATTCCGCTCAGGAAGGGGAGGACCCACGGTCCCTCCCTGCCCCTTCCTTTATATTTCACCTCAAGACCCCAGCAAACATTGGGGAAGGGAGGTCATCTGCCTTCTGGGGGTCATTTTTTCCCGGTCGGGAGCCCCGCCCTGCAAAGCCTAGTCCCCAGGGCCATTTTAACTCCCTTGGGCGCCGGGTCCACCTGCTGCTGAATGCCAGCTCGCCTCACCGAGCCCTGACGGATGTGGGGCGCACTGGCCGCCGCCCCTGAGAGCCAGGTCCCCGCCCCGGCCCCTGCCCGGAGAGTCTCCGCCACTGCGCGCCCCGCTGCCCGCCAAGCACCGCGATCTGCAACTTGCGCCCGGCCCAGCGGCGGCGGCATGCGGCGGGGCTGGCGTTACCTTCGGTCGCATAGCTGTGGTCGCGCAGGAAACTGTTGTTGATTTTGCGGGTATCAATGTCCTCCTCCATTGACAGCAGGCTTACTTGCGTGGGAACCAGAAGCCGGCAGACAAGTATCCATGATCCCTCCCCGCAGCCAGTCTCACAGGAGAGGGGGGCAGGGGAGCCAGTGGGACTGCACCATGGTCCGAGCCTGAGGAGGAGACGGGGAGGCGGAGAGAAAAAAAATAAAAACCCGGCAATGGAGCTGTCACCTCCTCCACTCGGGATCTCCGAGGCTGCGGCGGCTCCTCCCGCGGTGCGCTCACTCCAGCTCCAATTCCCAACGAGGATGCTGCGCCTGCCTCCGCTGCCTCCGGTGCCAAGATGCTCCGTGCCCCGAGGGGTCTGGTCCCGCCCGCTGCCCGGAAGGCGCTCGCTAGCGGGGCTGGGGAGATGCCCAACAGGTCCCCCTCGTTGGCAGCCGCTCCAAAATGCAAAAATGATCCCTCCTCCCCCTGGGAGAGCGGGCAGCCGCGACAAAATGGTGCCTTTCTGGACCCAAGCTGCAGTGGCGAGATGGCAGGGGTAGGATTCAGGTTGGCCGGGCCCGGAGGAGGGTGCTGGTCCCGCGGGAGGGCGGCTCCCGCTGGCGGGGGCTAGGGAGGCCGGCGGGGAGCTGGGCTGGGCGCTGCGGCCGGTGTCAGCGCACTCACCCTCAGCCACACGCGTGCACTCACAGCTACTGCTGCCGCCGCCGCTGCTGCTGCTGCGAGAGGAGGCTGGAGGCGGCTGGTGCGTTAAAGACGAGGCTCCTCCCAACCGCGTCAGCAGCCCGGGGACTCTTCCCCAGCAGCGGTGGTGGCCGAGGCAGAGGCTGCGGCTGCTCTGTGCTGCAGTGGGGCGCACGCAGCCGCGAACCGCACCTGGGCTGCAAGCACCTCGCTGGCCGCCTCAGGTGAAAAGCATCACGGCACTCTCCAACCTCACCCCTCCCGTGCCACGCAGCGCTTACACGAGCACCCAGAGCTCCCAGCTCGCTGCCGTTCTCCGAACACCTGCGCTTCAGGACAGCACAGTAGGTTCCCCTGGGTGTACAGCCAGGGAGTAGGCAGGAAGTCTAGATCCAGGTTCCGTTGGCTCACCCTCCTAGGATGCACACGCTCCCTCGATGAAGTTTAGGGGCGAGGTCTGAGGCTCGCAGAGAGAGTAGGGACAAGGGCGGCTGCTCAGCGCCTAATTTAACCTCCTGGGTGAGGAACAGAAGAGGAGCAGCGGCCAGAGCTTTGCTGAGATCAAATTTGACTTCTCCATTCCAGAGTCAAAACATCTGACTGTAGCCAACTGTGTCTACACAGGCAGAGGGAAGCAGAGGGCTGAGTTAGCTTTCAGCCACCACAGTCTAAAAGAGCCCACCTCCCCTAGCCCTTTGCACTTGGTGTTGGACAACTGCAGCAGGCCCTCCTGTAGTTTTCGCTGAAGAGATGACAGTGCAGGAACACCCTGCATAGGCTCTCCTTCTGGAAGGTACTTTGGAACCCGGTGTCCCCAGAGAGCCATTTGGGGGGGGGGGCGATGGGGGGGATTTCTAAGATCCAATTAATACAAAAAAGAACTGTCTTCCAACTTCAGTTAGGAGGGAAGTCCCCACCCTCACTCCATGTTTCCCCAAATTGCAAATTCCCTATTTGAAAGAAAATTAGATCGTTATTGTTATGAAACAACCAGATTCATTTATGAAGAAACCCAGATCACTGAAAAGCCAATTTGGAAAAGAAATTTCCCTGGTTTCCTCTTGTAAAAGGTGCTCATTTCAATGGGTGTCACTGTCGGGAGACACATCAGCAAATGTCTTGCTCAGTTGAGCTTCACAAGTTTAGCTAGATGAGCCCAGAGGGACCTGTGAGTTAATTATATACATACAATGCTTCGGCTAACACAATTTGGAAAGTATTTGAAGTTCAAAAAAAATGGGAAAACAAGTCCTTAACTGAGGTTGGGAATTGTCATTAGATTTCCATGCAGAATAGATGATTCTGGCAGGTTGAAAATGGCATTGTCCCATCTTCAGAAGACAATCACATATGGAGAAGAGTGGAAATATTCTTTAATTATTTTGGGGAACTTCAGCTGCTAAAAGATTCCATTTTATTTAGCTGGTGATTAAGTCTTCCATACTTGTTTGATGATTTGTTCAAAATTCACCTATGAATTTCCAGTAACTGATGAAGTTTGATGCCAGGTGACTTAAGCCACTTCAGCACCAATTGCCATGGCTGGTTCTCCTGCTTGATGAGCTTTATTGTTCACCAGGGGTCCAGGGGTTGGCTCCCTTATACTTACACAGTCCAGCTTCTCTTGGACTGGCATAAGAGGGAGGGGTGGGGATGGAGTAGGAGGGAGGCAGAGGGAAAACATGGTTCATCTCTCATTGTGTCAATGTGGTAAGAAGACATCTTGCCTTTACTTGAAATGACCTTAAGTTGCAACAGGAGACCTTGGAATAGCAGTTGGGAAATTCTTTCCCTTATCATCCTGGAACATGGGGTAGATTGGAACAGAGCTGCATGAAGAATAAGGTAGGCCCAGGGCCATTGGTCAGGATGTGCTTGAGGAATTTTCCACTGTAACCAGTGTAAAATATCCCCTCACAATAGATGGAGCTTCTAGGTTCACTTGATTTTCCCTTTCACATTTTCTGCAAAATTTCACCTGCATTTATTCAACTTATAGGCATTTTCCCACACCTTTCCCTCCCAACCCCAACCTCCCTAAAGCACAAGGTCAGATTAAAAAAGGCAAATTAAATAGAGCTCAATAGATGTCAAGATTTTGATTTTCAGACCACTCTTCTACTGTGAGCAATAGGGAACAAAGTTGCTGGCTTTGTGTGTAGTAAAGGAAATATGGAGTGAAAGAAACTTATGCACTCCTATTTTGGTATGAGGACATCTAGACCATTTCTCAGAGGCCGAGAGTTTCTGTTTTTTTCCTCCAAAATTTTAAGTGCTTTCCAAAAGCTGTAGGCATTGGTCATGCTATTCCCTATTCAGCATCCCAGCCCAACTGCCTCTACTTCACTGAGGACTATAAAAACTCCGGCATGTTTTTATAGCTAGTTTTTCCTTCTTCACAGGACTTTGCATTTTGTAATAATTATGTACTCATTATTGTTAACCATTTACACTGTATTGCCGATATTAAGCATATGGTACTTAGTAGATGCTTAGCTATATTTGAATGACGATATACTTGAATGAATAAATGTTGACTTTGTTGAGTGAGCTTTAACATCGGCTCCTAAAATTATATACATTTCAGGTACACAGCATTACAAATCAACATCTGCATAGACTACATTATGTTCATCACTAGAAGTCTAGGTTCAATCCTTTACCAAACTGACCCCTTTTATCCTATTTGCCCATGTTTTTTTCCTTCCTTTCTGTTAACACTAATTTTGTCTTATCTTATAAAAACTTATTTTTAATTCATTTAGTTCACTATTTTTATTTCTTTATGTACCATATATGAGTGAAATGATACTGTTTGTCTGACTTATTTTACTTAGCATAATGCCCTCTAGGTCCATCCATGTTGTCAATGGCAGGAGTTCATCTTTTTGTAATAGCTGAGTGTTGTGCATCGTGTATATGGACCATCTCTTCTTTATCCACTCATCTGAAGATGAGCACTTAGGTTGTTTCCAACTCTTGGCTATTTTTAAAAATGCTATAATAAATATGGTGCATGTATCTTTTTGAATTAGTGATCTTCAAATTTATAGGTCTACTTTTATTAAAATTCTTGCAACTCTCCCCCTTTCCCTTCCAACAACAAAACCTGTTGTGAGCCAGCTCATAGCCCCTATTCCTACTGAAATCATTGTTGCATTCCTATGCTCGTGCGTGGGCACACACGCGCGCACACACACATACACTGAAAATATTTACTGAGCATTACCAAGAATTGCTCTAGGTATTGGGCATAGAGCTAAATCAAGAGTCTCTTCCTTCCCGGCACTGAGATCTGTCATCTGATTTTAATAGCGTGAGCTTTAAGAATACAAGTATAAGCTACAAGATTTCCCTAAGCTATGTTCTTTAAAATCTATAAATTAAGGGGAAGAATAATATGAAATTCATGGAGTTACTATGGGGATTACATGAACTAATGCTTGAAGAGAAAATATTGCCACAGTGTGTTTGAGTATTTATTATCATTACCACCATCAGACTGAACACAGTTTACCTGTCTACTATGTCAGTCACCAGGAGAAGGTTGGAGATTCAGCAATATCAGTGCATAAGCTGCATAGTTAGTCTCTGCCATCATGGAACTTAGTATCTAATTTGTAGTTTACACAAAGGAGGCCACAGGCTACAAAAGGACTTGCAGAAGACACTCCAAATGGTTGGCCTAATTCAGACTTGTGCTTTACACCAAAAAGGGCAATTACAAATACACAGACTAAAATGACAGACTTCAGCAGGACAGCTGGTGGACATATTTTTTTAGTCACCATGCCACAATTCCCCTCCCCCAGCACTCCTGCCCATTCTGGAAACTGTTAGGTTGTCCTGTCCAATTAGCACATTAAATATCTGCAATTTTATTAAAATCTTTGACCTAAGCCAGCCTGGAGATTCTTAATATAGACTTAGGTGTCAGACAGTCCCAGTTTGTGTCCCAGCTTAGGCATTTATACATTTTATGACCTTTGGCAAGTAATGTAACGTCTGTGAGCCTCTGTATTTACAAAATGAAAGAAAGAAAATAATAGAAGATACTTTGCAGGGTTGCTGAATGGCTTCAAAGGCAACTGAAGAAAATGGTTAGCACATGCTTGGCCTGTGGTCTGGCTTTACTGAGATGTCAGTTCTCCCTCTTATAGTGGCTCATTGGGATCTCCACACACAGAGAACTGGAGAGCCACTGTGTCAATCACTCATGTGAACAAAAGTGACCTAAAACCTAAGTTTTACTTTATCAATTTGCCTTAATGAGCAACTAGGAACTGGATACATGGAATGTATCTGGATACATAAAATGTAACCACTTGCAAAAGTCCTCTATAATCCATGGTTCCCAGGTCCTAAATACAACTGGAAGGAATTAAGGTCATCACATCTTGATTTCACATTATTTATGTGCAGACCTCACCACACTCTGCACTGAGGGGTTGTGTGGAGTCTTGCTCAAGGGATCACTAAGCACCTAATGCACACCAGTCTTTCTGGGGTAGGTTAGGTGCTGACTGCCCAGAGGATAACCTCTGACCTCTTGGATTTCTAGCTAGGTTTGCAACTCCTTTTGTGCGTGGTAAAACATATGATACCACAGAGTGAGCAGCCTTCGATGTGCCATTTAACCTAGGAAAAGAAAACAAAGCATCTTGTGCTCAAAATGGTGTGCTGATTCTAGACTCTGGACTCTTAATGGATTTCACTGAGTAAAATATGCCCTCAATTATCCAAGTACAGCCACTTATGCAAATACACACCTTTGAGCTAGAGCTGACGCATTCTGACTATTGGGAAATGATTACACTGCTGGTACACACCTCTTCCCAGCTCTGCTTCGAGTAACAATATCATGTTGGTCATGAAATTTTAGCTCAAAATCTGAAATCTACCATGGTGGTATATTTATAGCATGGAAATTAAAACCTATATAAATCAAGGCTTTCTTTCTTTTTTTTTTCCGAGTGGGTTGTTAACCATTTGCCAGCGTACCAGAAGACATATCTCACTTGTTGATTTATCTTTTTACTCCTCCCTGCTACTGGTACCAATCATTCTATTCTCTCAATACTAAGTCTCCCAAGCTGTGTCAAATTCCAGAGCTTTCCACCATTCAAGCAAACTTCAGACAGTATTTTAAATAACTCTTAAAATCCTACCTTTACCACAAAACTTTCCCATGTCCATCAAGGAAAGTTAATGCTTTGATCCCTTCCAAGCTAGTTATGAAATTGCCTGAAAGCAATGGTTCCTCTAAGTTTCCTAGACCATAACTGCTTTTTTCTACTGTTCAAGTTCCTTGGTCACTTTATTTTAGTCCTGGATTTGCCTAAATTCAAAATAAAAATAAGGCCTCCCTGGTGGCGCAGCAGGTTAAGCAACGCACTATGAAGCAAACCACAGCCACTGCAGCACGAGTTCGATCCCTGCCACCGGCCAGGAGGGACCCACATGGCGCAGCAGACCTCTCCTGTCTCGCCTGCTGCACCCCTCAGTAGTGTATTTCTGTTGATCTTCCTGTTCTGTTCCCCACTCTGTCTGTGGTGAATCCTCTCACCACCCCACACACACCTCAGGCCTGTACCCCAGTTCTTATATGCATAAATAAATAAATCTTTAAAAAAACAAAAACAAAATAAAAATATCCACTGTGTCTGATTTCATTGACAGTTCTTCCACTTGTCTAATTAGGTTATAGATGCAAGAGAACAAAAAACACAATAATCCAAGAGTTCAGATCTGACAGCCCAAGAACATTATCTTTTTGTGACTTTTCTCATTCAGTAATTCTAGAGTTAAGTTGTACTGCCCAATGCAGTTCTAATTTGTGTTATATTTGTTAGGAACTAGGTGAGGATTTACAAAACCAGTATAAGAGTACTCAAAGGATACTGCCTAGTACCCAATTATATCTCTCAAGGTGAACTTTCAGTATAATTTAAACAAGAATATGTATTAGGAAATGTGTTTCAAGTTTCTTTAAAATACACTAAGAAATAACGCTTTACAAAATTTATCCTAAGAAAATAACCATAGATGTGGGCAAAAATTTACTTCTCAGCAGATTATTTATAATTGTGAAATACCCAAAACCTATCCAAAACCTAGCAGTGTATTTGATTGGGATAAATTATGATATATTCATAAAACAGGAAATTATTGACCTGTTGAAATATTCTTAGTAGTTAATATTGGTTAAGCATCTATTATTTAGAGGTATGTAGAACATTATATATATGCTGAGGGCTATATTAGGACTGTCATTTAAATCTAATAGAACTTTAAGGTAATTACTTTTATTAGTACTCCATTTTACTGAAGGCAATAGAGATAAATAATATACCCGAAGTGTCAATAAAATAGAAGCTTGGTTTTCCTTCTGTGTGTGTGTGCATGCGCGTGTGTGTGTTTGTTGGGGAAGGCTGTAGTCACAGTAGAATCTTAGAGATTTTT
Organism: Galemys pyrenaicus; assembly: GCA_019455555.1. NCBI lineage: Eukaryota > Metazoa > Chordata > Mammalia > Eulipotyphla > Talpidae > Galemys > Galemys pyrenaicus. The sequence goes on along the minus strand of JAGFMF010012168.1, from coordinate 685,259 downwards.
TCCAACCCACCCACCACTAGATTCTGATTCTTCTTAGGAATGATTATTTTTCTCACTTGAAAATCACTATTGTGTTGGCAAGGATGTGGCTAAGTTGGAACTCTCCCACACTGCAGTGTGACTGTACAATGGTGCTGCTACAAATAGTTCAGTAGTTCCTCAAAATTAACGTTAAACAGAGCTAACACAAAATCCAGAAATTTCACTCCTAGGTATATATGTAAGAAAATTGAAAACACATATTCAACCAGAATTTATACACAAATATTTATAGCATGATTCATAACAGCCATAAAGTGAGAACAACCCCAAAGTCCATCAACTGATAAATGAATACATAAGATTTGATAATGGATTATTATTTAGCTATAAAAAGGAATGAAGTACTAGTATATGCTATAACATGGATGAACCTGGAAAAAGACCACATTTTCCATTTCTGTGAAATGTTCAGAAGGGCAAATCCATGCAGACAGAGAATAGAAACAAGTGAAAAGACATTGATAATATTAATTTTAATATTTAGAAAAATTTGACAAACAAGAAAATATTTTATTCAATATATATTATATTTTAAACATGTAATCAAATTAAAATTAATTATATATTTACTTAATATGTATATGAAACATGGTGTGGGTTTTATCCTTCCATCATCACTCAAAATAACTATTTTTTGGACTCAATTACCACCTGTGTTTATGACTATGGTATACACACACACACACACACACACATATGAAGGAAATATTCCAAAAGTATAATTCCATTCACACATCTTCAAGAGGAGTTAGCTACTAAGGACTTGAACTAGATTGCAATGCTCAAACCAAGCTAAGCAACATTAATTCAATGAACCTCACAATTATTTAAAATCATGCAAACTAAATATAATATAGAGATATGGCCACATACATATACAATCACAAATATAACCTTATTTGATTTCTCCCCCAATTAGTAACAGTAAAAACAGATCAAGATTTTAAAAGTGCTCAGATGACACCATATAATAACACAGGAGACAGCAAGGAAGAGAGGATTTAGTCACTATAATAGTTAAACCTCCAGTAGCCCAACTGCTTAATTCAGTTTAATTCAGCATCTATGGCTTTACTTGCAGCTAGGAGAAGAAGCCAAGAAACTAGATGTCACTGCCAGAAAAAGGATTTTCACAGCTGGGCATCTGGACTCTATTATGACCAGTAAAGGTAGAGAAATTTAAAGATACAGTTATAGGCATCCGACTGAGAATTATAAGAAGACTTAGATTGGATTAGAGAGTAGAATTGTATGGTCACATGATCAGTGGATTACCCCTGAGGACTTACTGAATTAGCGACTCTATTGCCTTGAACATGTGCATGTAAACAGCTTCACATATGCACTGAGCAATTTCTCCTTCTTAATACACTTTGTTCATTGATTTTTGGGGACTGCTTTCTTGATGCTTCTGCTATATCATTGTATGTTCTTTTCCAGGCTGAATGCTGGCTCCTCTTCACTGCTTTGACCTCTAAAGTACACACACTCTAGAGTTCAAAGTTCTCAGACTTCTTTATCCTAGCCCCACTCTCCAGTCTCATGGCTTGCTACTCAAGGGATGACAAAAATCCCAAAATCAAATTTTGAGGACCTACCTCTCCCCTGACCTCTGGCCTAGTATCACCAATAGCTGACTAGACATTTCACTGGTTATCTGTAAATCAACTCAACCCTTAATACTACCTCCACCATACCTGCTCTATTTTTCTGTCCCCCAGTTCCTCTCTCATTCCCCACCTCCTTCCAGTTCATTGGTAAGCCCTGCCAGTTCTTACTTCAAACCAGAATTCAACCTCTTTTCCCCAACTCCACTGCTACTACATTGCTCCCACTGCCATGTATCTCAACAAGACTGTTCCAGTGATGGGTGGCGAACCCTCCTTCTGCTCCCACAGAATTGTTTCTATGCAGCAGACAGAAGAGTCCTTTCAACTGTAAATCACTTCATGCTATTTTTCTGGTCAAAGCCATTTTGGCTTCCTACACATTCAAAGTATACTTCTATAAAATATTAGAAAGATTAGGTGTCAGCTATAGCTCTGTCCTTATTTTTTTTACTTCCTATCACCCACTATATTTCAAACTATGCTTCCACACCCCACACAGACAAAGTGACTTCCTTACTGTTTGCTAAACACACCAGGAAGATCATTTCTGCCCCAGGACCTTTGTATCTGCTGTCTCCTTGGTCTTGAGTGCCTTTCTTCATGCAGCAGCATAGCTGCTCCAGTGCTTTTCTTTTATATAAAATAAAAGATCACCACATCCTCCCACCACTTCCTTCTCTGTGTTGCTATGTGACAGTATATATTTATTTGACTTTGATTATTATGCTAGTAGAACATAATTTCCAGTGAAATAAGAATGGCTTTGTTTTATGCTTTATATCTAGTACCTAGAACAGTGCCTGGCATATATTGCTTAATCTATTGTATTTTTTGAAGAATTAAGAATTAGTATGTTTTGGCTTAATAATGAAGATCAGTCAAGAGAGAATTTAATGAGTAAACACTTATGTAGTAAAGAATTTGGCCTTGGCAATGAGCGGTCTTGTCTTTGTCTTAAGACATCTAGAAAGTATATCATATATAATATAAGCATTTATTCAGTGTTGAGAATGCTCAGATCTGAAAGATCATGTGATTTCAGGTGGGCTTTCTATGTCAGTCAACTAGAGACTGCATTCAACCATGTGGGCAATTACTCAATCAATCATTCTTAAAGTGTGGCCGAACACCAGTCTTATAAACTACCCTGGTTATGAGTACTCTATGCAAATTGTCACACATTGATGCCAAGAGGGTAACATGTCCTGAGGACAATGGGAAATTTGAGTTTGGAACCCTCCAAATTCTGCTCTATGTGGCTGACTTATATCTATAGCCTTTTCCTGTAATAAACTGTAAACATGAGTATAATGACTTTCAGTGAGTTCTATGAATCCTAGTGAATTACTGAAACTGAATATATAATTGGAAATTATAAATATAAATAAATTATAAGTGGAAACCTCTTACATTTACAATTGATGTCAGATGTAAGGACAGTCTTGGGAATTCTGTCCTTATACTATGCAGTTGGATTAAACCTGGATAATGGATAATGTTACATGCACATCCAGCAAGGTGAAAATTAAGGCAATGAAGAGATCATTAGGTCTAGTCTCCCATCACTTTGCTGACACAAGAAAACTGAAGCCTAGTGAAAAGAACTTATTTGCCCAGATCACAAGGTGATTTAGTGACAGAGCTTGGATCCTGGTGTTCTATCTCCCATGTTCAAATCCACAACTCTCCTTAACTCTTGTTTTAGATGCCACATCACTTTTTTAAAAAAAGGTTAAGTAGAAAGTTATTAGACAATGAAGTTGGTTTAACTCCCCAGTATTTTAAGGTTAGTAACAAAGGGAGAAATCACTCTATTTCAAAAATCATTTGGGTAACTGTAGGCAAAACTGAAGAAACACTTCCCCTTCATCTGTTTTCCTGCCCAAGGGGGGGTCAGGGAAGAAGTGTAGGGATGGCTGCATCAATCTTCCCAATCCACAGCTTCAGAATCTTGGAAAGAGGCCTCCATGCCCATTGAGAAGTCATTCTCTCCTTATACCTTTGTGTTCTCCCACCTTCTCCTTCTTTGGAAGGAACCTTTTAGGTATAGGTGTGCTGGGAAGTTATAGGACATATCCCACGAGAACTGTAGCCCATCATATGCGAAAACATCTTTATAAGTTTAAGGTGCTATGCAAGCAAGGTTGACACTGATTATTACTATCCCAGTAAGATAAGTTACAGAAGCAAAATTCAAGAACTAGATAGACCTTGAACTTGTAAGTAAGGCTGTATGTATTTTAAAATTCAATAAATATTTATGGAAAAACACAATGAAAATAATTATGTTAAAGATTCCTCAAATAGAGACCTCTGTAATTTCCATTTGGCATCTGACAGCACTACAAAGGTAAACAAAACATGATAACCAAACTTAATGAATTTACATCTGAAAAGTGGCACAGAGTCACAGCTCCTTTTGAGAATTTGATCAAGGTTCTAAACTTTTTTTCCCCTCAAAACCAAAAAACCATTGTTGAGAACATTTCCAGCTTTCAAATGCTGTCTCATTCTATTTCACGGACAGGAAATAGAAAAAAGTGGGGCAGATGGGGCTAAAATATCTAGGATAAAAAAAGGTCCAAAATTCAATGTAAGCTTAGAATTACAGTGCCACCACCTCCCATGTATATTTCTATATGGAGAGTATTAAAAAAATCAATATGTAGCTCTTAATAGTAATGACGGTAAGGGAAGATGTGAGGCTTCCCAGACAAGTGTAATAGGCAAATGGTTAAAGGCAAGGCTTTTGAGAGTCCGACTGTCTGGATTCAAATCTTGACTCACATCTCCCAGCAGTGTGATGTCGGGCAATTTATTTAATCATGCTATACTTTGATCTCATGTAGAATACTGATAACAACATAGGGTTATTGAAAAAAATGTGTTAATATATATAAAGTATTTAAAACAGCCCATGGCACACAACAGACACCAATCAATTGGTATGAACCTTGCTCATTCATTGTTTCAGCCTCTGTTGTTGCCAGCGTGAACACTGGATATGTTCATGTTTCTAGTTTTCATTCTCTATCTGTTTTGATAGATCAGCTTCTTCTCTCTTTTCAAATTTTTGGTTTTGTTTATGCTAGCTAAAGACAATACTTCATTACAAGAGGATATGCAACTATTCATATCAGTGGGCACATAATAGAGGCAAATGTTCATTTAACACCAAAAATTTACTACCTGTCTGCTACTAGTCTATTTCTAACCTTTTTAGGGACTGGAAAGGAATTCATAACTTGTAACTGGCAAGGCATTCATAGCAGAGTAAATGCTAAAAAAAAAGAGATTTATCAAGTGTGGACCAAAGCCTAAAGGTGTATCAACTACATAATTTGTAGGGCTCAACGCAAAATAAAAACATGGGGCCTTCCATAGAATGGAAGAACATATTTGCACCCCATACACCTGACAAGGGATTGATATCAAAGATCTACAAAGACTTCCTACAAATTAATAAAAAGAAAACAAACATGCCAATCAGAAGATGGGCAGAAGAGCTAAGCAGACTCTTCTCCAAAGATAGGCGAACGGCCAATGGGCACATGAGAAAATGTTCATAATCACTTATCATCAGAAAATGTAAACCAAAACCATGATACACCTGTAAGAATCATCCACATTAAAAAACAAAACAAAGCAAATCCCGGCAAGGATTTATTGTTCCTTTAAAAAGAAACCCTCTTACACTGTTAGAGGGAAGGTAGACTGGTCCAGCCCCTGTGGAAAACAGTGTGGAGGTTCCTCAAAAGACTAAAAATAGGTCTGCCATTTGATCCAGTAATTCCATTCCTGGAAATCTACCTAAAGAACAACAACAACAAAAAAAAAAAAGCACTAATTTGAAAGGAAACCTGCACTCCTATGCTTATTGCAGCACTGTTTACAACAGACAAGACACGGAAACAACTTAATACTCCCTAATATCTTCTCTGACATTCGTGGAGACCACTTGGTCTCCTACTTCTAATACTTCTCGTTCTATGGATCATAAAAAATATTGAACTCCTCTGTGGCATGTATTTAGTTCTTAGTAGTGTAGAAATCCTACAAGATGATGGAAATATGCCTGTTTCATGGATAAAGACACATACTGAGAAGAAATTCACTCCTTCTTCACTTTTTCGAGGGGTGCCCACTGTGTAACTGAGCTGCTTCAACCAGCAACTCAACAGACACTTTAACATTTTCCCCTTTATCCTCCATTTAGTCTGGTGTCAAGTCCTATAAATTACAGATTCTTAACAGTTGTAAAATCTGCCCCCATCTAGCTATTCACACTGTCACCAGTGCCTAATGCAGCTTGGGCCATTAGTGGGTCTCCTGTTCCTGCAGTGGATCCTTAGCACATCTTTAATTTTCCATATTGACTTGAATATGATCACACATCTGACCATGCCAATGCCCTGCTTAAAGTCTTTGGGTGGCTTCCCTTAATGCATAGGGTAAAATAATCCAAGACCCTTAATCTAGTTTAAAGGGTCCTTTTAAGACTAGCCACTGCCTGCTTCTTCACGGTATTTTAGCCAGTCAGGACTCACAGTTCACACTGAAATCTCAATGAGTCTCTGAAGGTTTCACTTTGCCAAGGTTTCTTCAGCTCTGGATCTTTTTGGAAGCATTTTCTTCTGGATATTCTCCTCACTGTGATCTTCCTCTCAAGAACCTATGAGGCTCTGAATACAAGCCAAGGTTAGTGACCCCATAGAACTTGGGTATCTTTCTCTTTCTTGTGGTCTTACTCCCTGTGCATCTATACCTAGCACAGTGCCTCCCACAGGAAAATGACGAGGGGCAGTCATTTGTTTACTGCCTCAATGATCAAAGGATGAATAAATAAATGAACGATTGTAAAATAAAGGGTAAGTGGGAGCATGACAAGAGAAGGCATTTGGAGCTTTATCTCATATATCTGCTAGCCTTTGCCATCTATGTCAAAATATGTTGCCCTTTCAGTTCTCACAATATACTCCGCTATCCAACTGTAGGGCCTTTGCATCTGCCTGGAATGTTATTTTCTCTTCCACTTATAGTTAGTACCTCCTTACACTTCTCAGTTCAGATTAGACTTCCTTCTAGCAGGAAAGGGGTCTCAGTGATGCAGACATATCAGTCCTCTATCCCTTTGGTACTATTTTGGTACTATCACATGACCTCCAGTGAGGTCCTATATCCATGTCTGACTACTGTTAGTAACCATTGCCATCAGTAGACAGTAAACTAGAGAGGTGAAGATCATGTCTGGCTTCTTCATCACTGGATTCTCAGTGCCCAAGTACAGTGTCTGACAAACAAATTTGCTAAATGATGCATGAATTAAAAATTCAGCATCTCTAAGAATAATAATAATAATAACAATAAAGACACAAAAAACAAAAATGAAAAGACAAGGACAAATTGGGGACACCTGGGGGGGAGGGGGGAGGGGGAGGGTTGAGGGCAGACGGGAGCACAGGGGACTGAGGTGATGGTGCACTGGTGATATGGTGATGGGGAATACATGGGGATTATAACTGATGTCAAATATATATAAATTAAAAATATGTTAATTAAAAAAAAAACTTCAGGGCCTCCCTGGTGGTGCACTGGGTTAAGCAACACACTATAAAGCAAACCGCAGCCACTGCAACACGAGTTCGATCCCTGCTGCCGGCCAGGGAGGGGACCCACATGGCGTGGCAGACCTCTCCTGCTGTGCCCGCTGCTCCCCTCAGCAGTGTGTTTCAGTCACTCTGCTTGTTCTGCTCCCCACTCTGTCTGGTGAATCCTCTCACCTCCCGCGACTCTGGCCTGTACCCGAGCTCTTGTATACATAAATAAATAAATCTTTAAAAAAAAAAAACTTTTCAAACCAACAAAAAAAGAATAATCATTGACAAAAAAGAAAAAATTCAGCATCTCATCAGCAGTGTGTTGGTTCATTTCAGTATTGTGTAGAAAGTAGGGCTCCACAAGTAATTGTTTTTGTTAAAAGACTAGAAGTGATTTTTCTTTCCCCAGTTTATAAATCAATTGTTAACTAGTAGACTTGAAGTAAATAAATTCGAAATTTGTGTACTTCCATACTGCCTGTGTTTATGGCTTCTCTTGAAACAATGAGACTGTCATCAGTGGAATCCCATGTCCCAGGAACCTACATGCCACCTTGTTAGGTAAATAAAGAGCTGCAAAGTCCACTCTAGGAAAAGACAATAGCTCTGATTCATAGGTGATTTAACGTGCACATAACTAAGAGTTATCAAAACCTGTCAAGTCATAGGTTAGTCAGTGACTCTTTAATAAGTGATTAAAATTACAAGACAACAGTTGCAAGGAGTCATTCCTATATCGATTTATTGCAGCTAAATAATATTGACAAGGTGGTAGCCTGGCCCACTTTTCTACTAGTCTCATGGCCGAGCACATTGGAATAAGCTGGAACAAAAGCAGAGAAAGACATTAAAGATGACTTGAACTTGTGGACTTATACAACCTTTGATATGTCTATTCAGTGATTTTTCCAAAAATCTTCAAGATGGAAAACAATGACATTATAAAGTTTGTTTTTCTCATAATCAAAGCCAATGCCATATGAGGACAGCTACCAAAAGTAGGCATTGTGCTTATTTCTATTTTTTTAAAGATTTATTTTACTTATTTATGCATATAAGAACTGGGGTATAGGCCAATGGTGCAGGGGGTGGTGACAGGATTCACCAGAGACAGAGTAGGGAGCAGAACAGGCAGCTCTACTGAAATACACTGCAGAGGGGAGCAGTGGGACAGACAGGAGAGGTCTGTTGCACCATGTGGGTCAGCTTCCGGGCTGGGGATCAAACTTATGCTGCAGTGGATATCTATGGCTTTATAGTGCTGAGACTTAACCCTTTGCACCATCAGGGAGGCCCTGTGCTTATTTCTTAATATACACGTTATTGCTCTATCTCATAATCACCTAATAAGGAGGATATTATTAGTACCACTTTCTGAAACAACTGGAATTCAGAGATATGAAGCATCTTACAGGAAGTAGAATGGGGACAGGCTTGGGTCTGAACCCAGCTTTACTTAACTTCTATCCAAATTATTGCATAGTGTTTCTACTTACATTTTCCCATGGTAATTTCTGTTCTGTATCTCTTACCCAGTAAGTATATACTAAATAGCAGTAAAAGAAACAAGAGCTATAATTCTCATCATTCTTTGAAATGAACACCTAAACTGTCAAAAGATTAATTTTTCTCACGCACACACAAAATGTGCAGTTTAAATTGTCCTGTAATGTTGAGAACTTATGTAATTTTAAGTCTTTGGAGCTTTTGTTGTTTGCATTTTTCAGTCCATTTTTGTGAGTTTTTTTTTTTTTTAAGTGATTCACTTCTCTGTTACTCAGAACATTATACACCTACACATTCAATAAAACTGAATATACCAAGATTTAAAAGCATAAGGAGGAGTTGTCAATACCTGAAAACAAAGGAACTCAGTGTAATTGAGGGAAAGCAGAGGCTTGAAATGTCAAAGATGATAGTTTTCCTACCTTAAAACAAGGATCCAGAGTACAGAAGTACCCCAATTAAGAGAGACTGGCCTAACCTCCTTGAGATAGGACGATTTGGAAAGACAGTAATGGTGAACTGAATATACGTTTATCAGCTTATTTTTCCTAAGATCTCTTTAAAGTAAGGGAGACAAAGCTGATGTGACTTGTAACAATGAAGAGGTCCTGTGGGGGCATATGTAATGGAAAAAGGGTTTCATGTGTTTTTGGAAGAAGAAAAGTGGATGGAAGGATGCTACATGGAGGTGAGAAGTGATGTAGCCAAGACCAAGACCACCCGCTCCCCTTGCAGAAACCTGCAGAGGCTGGGATTTAGGAATGCCCAAAATGACATGAGAACTGAAAAATGGAGGGGGTGCTAAAATAAAATCTATAGGGGAAAAAAATCAACTCACTTGCTCTTTATCCCCACTGCTTTACTCCTCTCCCTACCCCAGCCTGAGAGAATAATCGAAGGCTCTTCCCTTTGAGTGAAATATTTAAATAGTCTGAGGTGGACTAAGGTGTCATGGGTGGGAGGTAGGTCTCCAAAGTGAAGTGCTGTGCATTCTGGCAATTAGGGATCCAAAGTGCAAGATCATTTCCCCTCCTGCTCAACTCATTCCACTTTGTAACCAGTGGGTGGTAAGTCCTATTCATGTTCATTCAATTGTTCTCTTGATGCATTCTCACATATGACTGAGCAATGATTATTGAATAAAATCTACAATATAAGGGGAAAAAATCCAGATAGACAAACACAAAAATATAAAACTGAGTGCAGAAATATATACAAAAGAACAAAACTTCCAATCAAGAACAAGGTGTTATTAAGAAAGAAGTAGGTCTTAAGAAAAACTCATGAAATTAAAAAAAAATATGGCCAATTTGTTTTGAAATAATTGGAAAACTAAATGACAGAATCTAGTAAATGGACCAATGGAACAGAATAGAGACCTCAGAAATAAATGCATATATGAAATTTTTACAAAGGTGCCAAAAGTAAACAGTGGGGAAAGTATAGTTTCTTCAACAAATGGTGTTAGAAAACCTGGACACCCACATGCAAAATAATGAAACTGGACCCATATCCAACCTCCTATGCAAAGAAAATAACTGAAACATGGATTCAAGACCTACAAGCAAGACTTGAAAATGTAAAATTCTTGGAGGAAAACTGGGGAGAAACACTTAACAATGAACTGGACAATCATTTTTTAGCTATGTTACTTAGGTAACAAAAGAAATATACATAAATGGGACTACATCAAATTAAAAAATTCTGCACAGCTAAGGAAACAAACCAAATGGAAAGGAAACTCACAAAAGGGAGATAATATTTGCAAACAGTATGTATCACATCAGGGGTTAGTATCCAAAATATAGAAGGCACTCATGTAACTCAATAGAAATTTAAGAACAATAAATAGTCCGATGGAAAATGAGCAACGTATCCCAACACTTTTCCAAGAAGACATTCAAATGGACAACAGAGTATAACATCACCCAAAATCCAAGAAATTCAGATCAAGACTACATGGGATGTCACTTCAGGCCTGGAAGGATGGCTATTGCCAAAAAAATCAAGGCAACTGTTGGTAAGGATGTGGAGAAAAGGAGACGCCTGTGCATTTTCCAAGGATAAAAGTTTTTTGGAAGAAAACACAGGTCATCTATATGGTGGTAACTTTCAGCATATTATGGAAGATTTCTCTTTAGCAACAACAGTCCCTAAAATACAATGGAGGGACAACTTCAAAATTCCAAGAGAGAATGTTGTTCCTTTTCAAAATTTTATTTTATTGAGGTAATATTGCTTGAGACAAGAAGGATCCCAAGACAAGGACAAGTCAGAATTTAAGGACAAAAGCTTGCTGCTCCTACATGCTGATATCAGACAAATCTGATGAGTCTAGGCCTGGACACCTGTGGCCATAAATTCCCTTGACCCATTGTTTGTAATTCACTTCTCCCAGTCTGGGCAGTCCTGAACTGTCTTTCTACAGCTCATCAAATTGGCTGCTATGAAAAAGGAGTTACAGACTCAGAAGAAGAGCCACAGACTTTGAGGCCAGATAGGTTCAAACTGGAGCTATGAGCTCACAGCTTCCATGAGACATTCACTTCAGAGAGGGACCGTGACCCCCAAGTTTAGTGGAATGTCCACAAATGGACACACTTGGTGGGACAAATGTCCTTTAGCCAAGTCCACTTTTCTTGCTTTCTCAGAATTAAACAAAGTTTAATTCAAACCCCAATCCTAAAACCTCTATGGTCCCTAAGCCCTGACACCTTGGAGAGTCTCTCATGCCTAGAGAAATCTCCTCAGAGTTCTCTTTCCTTGCTTTTCACTCGTCAATAAACACTGACTCTTTGCCTGCCCTCAGCTGTGTCCATGGAGTTAATTTTGACCAGAGGGTCAAGAGCACTTTCTTGGCCTTAGAAGCATGGTCCCCTGGTCTGTCCCTCTGATTCCTGGTAGGTGGAGAAGTGGACAGTGGCTGGTTTGTTCTCAGGTCATTGTCCTGTGTGGGAGAATGTTCCTAGCCTGTCCCTAGCCTGATTTTTATAGCATTGTAAGTGATTAAGAGGTATAGAGTCATACCTGGAGAGAATCATGTTCAAATAACAATACTGTACTATCAATTATGTGACTGCCTGGAGACTCTAAAATTTATTAAGCTACAACATTCTTTTGCTAGATGCCTTTCTGAAAATACCAACATTCCTTTAAGAGAAATATTACCTTGACTATTCACAGTGAGATCTGACACAGTGAGGTTGACTCAATGAATCAAAAAATGAGTCAAAACTATACCTCAACAGTTCTGCTATTTTTCTTCTAGAATATATCACTGGGGCTTTGAACACACAATGGGGTGGGAACTAGTTTAGGGGGTAAAGAAGCTGCAGTGTGGAGCCAGGGAGAATCATCCATTACTGGGAGCTCAGGGCTAGGAGGTAGCAGTGACCATTTAGAAGGACCTTTGCATCATTGCTTTTCCCTGGCAACTTTCAGGGGTTCTTGTTCCAGCTGACAACATGTGTGAATGCGGTCGAAGAGATTTCGAAGCTGAGGCATAAGCAATTTTGAAGTCAAATATGATGAAGAATTTTCCATTAAAGATCACATGCTTATTGGTGCTTTTCTAAAATATCAGTACAAATGAATTCAAACTGAAGAACAGACTCCCCACATTTTATTTCAAGAATATTTAGACACCATTTTCATTAGATTAACTTTACAAGCAACTTGAGAGCTCTTTCACAATAAAACATTGCTTTTCAGATTACATGACTTTGGAGTCTATCTGTGCAAGAATCCTGAGATTCTTTGCCTGCTGTTGATAAAGGTTTGTGTTTTACAGCTGGTGAATCTGTTGACCAAAACCAGCATTGTGAAGCTTTATCTTTCCCCAGGGTGAAACACATACATACAGACCACAGAGTCCTGCTCACTGACATGTTAATACCCCACTGACATGAAATCAAAAGGTTAAAATAGAGATTAAAGAAATAACTGTTGTATTTCTTCATCTTCTCAGATTTCCAGAAATTATAATAACTTGTCCCAAAAGTACAAAACTTAAGGCCTACTAGGCAACTATGACCCATGGGTTGTAGAATCAGATACTTTTCCCTACAGCAGAAATGCACATAGGGATGGGCCAGTGGCTCCCAGATAAAAGGCTATTGCTGTGCACCTTGAAAAGCAAACCCTCCCACAAATATCATACAACTCCCGCTAGGCCTAAAAATGATAGCGAGGCCCAAAGCACTGCACTGTACTGAGGACCAAGATGGCCAAGGCAGGGGCCTCTCTGGTGGTGCAGTGGGTTAAGCAACGCACTGTGAAGCCAACCCCAGCTACTGCAGCACGAGTTTGATCCCTGCCGCTGGCCAGGGAGGGGACCTACATGGCGTAGCAGACCTCTCCTGTCTTGCCCTCTGCTCCCCTCAGCAGTGTGTTTCAGTCAGTCTGCCTGTTCTGCTCCCCGCTCTGTCTCTGGTGAATCCTCTCACCACCCTGGACTCTGGCCTGTACCCCAGTTCTTGTATAAATAAATAAATCTTAAAAAAAAAAAAAGATGGTTAAGGAAGCTCGCAGGCTCCTGGGTGGGGCTGGCAGAGACACTTATTGTAGAGATGTTATTATCTCCAACAAGCAGAGGAAGTGGAACAACAAACTATTCTTACTTTCTGCAAGTTCTTCTACATGAGATCCCCATACTGAATATTTAATCCCACTTGAAGGCCAAACTCATTTTCACTAAACAATTCTTTTAATATTCGACATGAACAATAGCAATATTTTAATACAAATCACTGAGTTTATCATAGAAAAAGTGTCTAATTGAATGTACACTCTACAGATTCAGTTACAACAGTCACAAATTAAAATATACAGAGATATTTCTGTACCCTCACATTATTTTGACAAGGGAGGTCAAAGACAGATAGAAAACTGCTATGGGCAAGGTCTTACACCTATAATTCTTGCAAAATATGGATCCTTTGGCCTTTGTTAAAGAGTTTTGCAAACTGAAGTCCAAGGCATCTACCCCAATTCATGTACTAAATAGTCTGGGAGATCCTGTGTGATTCTGTAATATTTTTTCTGAGAAGTTAAAAAAGAAAAACTCTAAAATGTGAAAATGAAACCTGGTTTCCCCTTATTTTGTTTTTTAGGCTAAACATACATCTTTCAATACTGCTAAAGTGGCCGGTTTGGGGAAAGAAGTCCCTGCAGCATGCGAGGCATCACTCATACCCAACTGAGTCACACCACTCAGTCTCCCCTTGGTGCCATCCAGCAGAAACAAGATTGTGATCTGCAGGCCACACTGCCTTTCATTTTAATGCTCTCTTTCTATTTCAGTCTATCTCCTATGTATTCTCTCACGAAACAAGCATGCGTTCGCCCCAAGGAACTTCCCCAAGCCCATGTCAACAAGGATGAATGAGATACATGGTCTCTTTCCTCAAGAAACAGTCAGTCTATGAAGATAATGACCAGGATCTGATGAGAGCAAAGAATGCAAGGGGGAGAAATACTTACTTGGATACAATGATGGGGGAAGGGCTCTCAAGGAAGTGTAACCTTTCAGCTGATCAAAGGATCTAGTCATGGAAAGACGGGTGTGGTGGGTGAAAGGGGAAAATCATGCGAATACCCCAAGGTGGGAAGCAGCTTGACAAATTCAAGGAACTGAAATATTGGGCCAAAGTAACTAAAAGGGAGGGTGGCCCAAGATGGAATGGAAAGGCAATTAGAATTATAATGCATTGGGCCTGTAGGATAATGTAAGAAATTCGAATAAAATCCAAGGTGTTCTGAAGAACCTCTGAAGGGCAAGATACGGGGTTGGGGGGGGGGGGCGGGTAAGGGTGGAAGGATGTGCACTGAGGTTTGTCTACCTAAAATATCCTCATGGGCCGATTCACAGGCATCTCAAAACAACAGATGCAGACACCTTCCTTGTCCTCACTTCCTCCCTTTCCCATTCCTTCTTTCCTAATATTTATTGAGAATCAATTCTTTGTTAAAATACTCCCTGGGTCTCTATATTAGCCAAATGACAAAATATCACTATACTGACATTTTTAATTTCTCACATTTAATCAGTAACTACATCCTATGAACTTCACTGCAAACTTTCTGGTTCAGGCTTTCATCATTGGTCACTTAAGAGGAATAATCTTAGCAATGACTCTTAGCTGCTACCAACAACAGCTACTGCAATTACGTCTAACACAAACAATGCTTACTGTAGACTTGGTTCTATGCATTTTATATAAGCAAACACATTTACTTTTCACCAAAATTTTAAATGATCTTGTTGTAGATATGCTATGGAACACTGGTCTTTACGGTATTTGGCTGATGGCTTGATTCTCTTTCCAAGCCTTCCTGCCCATTTTACTGTCAGACTAATTTCCCGCCCACAGAGCTCTCATCAAGCTGAGAGCCAGGCCCATCTCTCAGCGCTTTCAGATACTGTCCAAAGGCCTTTCCCTGGTAATCACCCTCACCGAGCTGTTCCCGCTCTGCACTTCTCAATTCACAGTCCACTTTTTTCTATACATAATAGGTTTTTTTTTCCTACACTGTAATCAATTTATTTGTAATTATCCTAATGCAGCAATTCTCAAATTGTGGTACGGATACCTCTAGGGATTCCTGAAACCACTTTAGGGGGACCCACTTCCAAAACTCTTCATAATGCTGTGACATTATTTGCCTTTTTAATACTCATTCTCTCATGAGTGTAAAATGGCACTTTATAGAAGCTACATAATGTGTGACATATCATAATAGATGGAAGCTGGAAACATGAGAACCCAACTTCACAGAGATTTAAAATATATACATATACATATATATAAGATAATACTACTCGTTTTGGAAAAAATAGCGATGTTTCGTAAAAGTGTTATTATATTAACATGCAAAGGGTTTATTACTTTTAATTGAATTGATCAACACTGCTAAAATCTGTTTTAACTTCTAATAAAGTATCAACAGATATTCTGAAGTTCTTTGGGGTTCTCAGTATTTTTTTTTATCTTTAAAGATTTTCTTTTTTTAAATTTATTTATGCATACAAGAGCTGGGGTACAAGCCAGAGTTGGGGTGGTGGTGGTGGTGGTGAGAGGAGTCACCAGAGACAGAGTGGGGAGCAGAATAGACAGGCCACCTGAAAAGCACTGCTGAGGGGAGCAGTCAGCAAGGTAGGAGAGCTCTGCTGTGCCATGTGGGTCCCCTCCCTGGCTGGGAATCGAACTCACATGCTTCAGTGCCTGGGACAGCCCCACAGTGTGGCGTTCAACCCCTTGCACCACCAGGGAGGCCCATTTCAATAATTTTTAAGGTTACAAAGATGTTTTTCATCTTATAGGCACTGGTGCTTAGTATTTAAAGCCAAATTTTGATCTTCAAAAGTCCCTTTTTCTTCTTCTCAGGCTTTAAGATTAATATTGCTGCTTTCAGTTATGAAAGTCTAGTGAGAAACTAATGAAGAATGTATGACATTGGTCTTTCTGGTTCTCCCTTCTCCCTGAATTGAGTACAAAGAGAACTGTCTCAGAAAGGCAGATCTTAGGAAACATGAGTGTTACCTCTTAGCCTCTATATTTTCTGCTGCATTTGGCTCTCAATAGGTAAGGAAGTCTAAGAGAACAGTCCCTGCAGACACATCATCACTAATAACTTAGGAGCAGAAAAGTCAGAACATGTCTGAAAAGGACAATAGAAATGATTGTTATGTCAACGTGACTCTAGAGAAGTCTACATTTATCATAAGTTCTATGTGCCAACTCTGTCTCAAGCATATTACCTCAACTATCACATAAGGTTGATTTGTTAATATTCATTTTGCTATTGAGGAAACTCAGAATCTTGATGTCAAAGGTTACTGGCAACTTCAGGATTTAAACTCCACATCAATCTGATTTTAAAGCATATATCCTTAATGACCAGAATAGTAAACAAATGAAATAAATCTAATAAATAAACAAAAAGTCATATCTAAGTCAAGATTGGGACAAAATATATAGCAAGCACATTTGATAAGGAATTTGTATCTAGCCCATTTAAAACATGCTCACCACTCAATAACTAAAAGGAGACTTGACAAAAGGGCAAAATAGTTGAAGACACTTCCCCAAGGATAATATACAAAGGACAAATAAGCATATCAACACAGACTCAACATTTTTAGCCATGAAGGAAATGTAGATTATCATTTTATTTTATTTTAGTATACAAGAACTGTGTTGTAGGCCAGAGGTGCAGGTGGTAAGAGGATTCACCAGAGATAGTGGGGAGCAGAATAGGCAGACTGACTGAAACACACTGCTTTAGGGGAGGAGCAGGTGAGACAGGAGAGGTCTGCTGCGCTGTGTGGGTCAATTCCCTGGCTGGAGAGCGAACTTAGGCAGTAACAGTGATAGTGCTGAGACTCCCAGGACACCAGGGAAGCCCAGAAATGAAAATTAAAGCCATAATGAAAATCAGCACATGCCTACGAGGATGCCAAGATGAACTACTCAAGTGGTGTTGGGAACACAGAGCAACTGGAATTGCACTGGTGAGAATACAAAATGGTGACTTTGGAAAATGCCTGCTAGTTTCCTAAAAAGTTAGCACTCATCTAGATTTTTATTTGGGGAAATAAAAACATGCATTCAAGATACCTGTATCTTAAAGTTCATAACCATTTTATTCACAATAGCTCAAAACTGGAGTGACCTCAGTCCACCACCTGGTTGATGAATGTATATGAAAGATACTGTTCAGCAGCTAGGAGGAACTACCGATAAATGCAACACAGGCACAGCTCAAA
The DNA here is from genome assembly GCA_019455555.1 of Galemys pyrenaicus. Lineage (NCBI taxonomy): Eukaryota > Metazoa > Chordata > Mammalia > Eulipotyphla > Talpidae > Galemys > Galemys pyrenaicus. Next base: position 667,737 of record JAGFMF010012168.1, on the reverse strand, counting down.
ATCAATGGTAAGTGAAAGAAGACAGAGACAGAAGGCCCTGTGCAGTATGACCCCATTATGTGACTTTCTAGAAAGGGCAAAACCATGTGACAAGTGCAGGTCACTGGGTACGAGAGTCAGGGGGTGGTAGGCAGGATTTGATTTCAAAAAAGTAGAAGACAACTTTTCGAGGTAATGGAAATGTTCTTTGTACAGCTGAAAATAGTAAACCCTAGTCTCACATGGCAACTGAGCACTTAACATGTGTCTTGCATAACTGAGGGACTGGATTTTTAATTATACATACTTTAAATCAGATATCAATAAAATTAAAAGTTATACTGGAAAACTGAATATGTTTGGGACAACTGGGCATTTTATTTACTTTTTTAACTGTGATTTTTATAAACTCAAAATACAAATGTAGTGTTTTCTGATGAAATTGTAGTATGAATTAGGATATCCTGTAAGTGTAAAATCAACAATGGATTTCAAAGATTTAATATCAAAAAAAGGATACGAAATGCCTTAATACATCTTACGTTGCTCACAGGTCAAAATGATAATATTTGGATATAAGTTAAGTAAAACACATTATTAAAATTAATTCATCTATTTCTCATACATTTTTTAACATGGCCCCTGGAAAAATTTAATTATATTATGTGGCTTACATTGTATTTCTATGGGCCGGCCCTTCTTTAATGTAGTGGTGGTTACCACACTGTATGCCCTTGTGAAAATTTATTGAATTGTACATTTAAAATTCATTTTGTACATTGGTGGAATTTATTATATGTCAGTTATGCCTCCTACAACAGATTAAAGTAAAAAAGACAATTCATATTGAAGAGCAGTCATCAGCATAGAGCAGGATGAGTCCTATGCGGGGAGGACAGGCCTGATGTGGAGCAGTTCTGTTGGGGGAACAGAAGGAGTAATACCCAGCAAGGGGTAGGTACTGCAAGGAGAGAGGACCCTATGGAAAACTAAAAAAGACTAATCCTCCTCCTCAGCTGATTCTGCTGAGGACAGAAGATAGACCAGGGTTCCCATTCTGATGGGGGAGAGAAAGGGAAATGAGGTTGGGTATGTGTGAAATGAAAAAGTTTATGTCCTAAATTATCAGTTGAAATCTGGAAGTCACTGGGTTGCTATGAATTGGCAGGACCACAGCTTCTGCGACTGGCCAAGGGAGAAGTTAAAAATGAGAAACCGAGCTGTATTTTTGTAGCAGTGAGTTGGAGGATGCTCACAATTCTATATTGTAAGCTGTCTACAGGTTCTTTGCTGCAGGCCTAGTTCAAGTAGCACTTTCTTCCAGATTGCTCAAGGATCCTGGTTAAAAGAAATATTTCTCGTATAAGTGCTGTCCAACTTTGGCTTCTATTAGCCACCATGGAAATGTCCATGTAACTGATCATCAAAAATATCTATGGAATGACTATCGTTAGTGATGGGAATTCACTAAAGCCTCTGGTCTTTACAAAGTTGGCGTCAAGGACAAGCTGGGTCTGAATATCCTTCCCAAGGACAACCCACTGGCTGTGGTGTGCCAGCCTCCCAATTGTCAAGTTCCCTTACTTGGGCGAGACCCTTGCAGCACGACCCATTAGCATGTCCTTGTGGTTACTTAAAAATTAAACACACTCTTCCCCCTCAGTATGTATTTATTTTTTTCAAAAGGCTACTACTATATCATGTGGACACATACATGTATTTGTTGTTCGGATCTAACTACTTAATGAACTGTTGGTGTTGGGGTGCTATGAAACAATGCGTGAGATAATCAGGGCTCTGTGAACTGTATTTAGAGCCCTCTGCTCTGTGTAGTTCTGAATTTTGTCTCCATGTTGTGCAGAGGAAGCTGAGAACCTAGAGAGTGGAGGGAATTACCCAGAGGTGCAAACCTGGGATTTAATTCCAGGTTCCCCTCCATATAGAACTCATGCTCTTAACTCCTAGGTTTAAGATCCTTCAGATCAACTCCTGGCAACAGTCGCTATCCTCCTCCCTGCCACACATTACCCCCCCACCTCCAAAAGCAGATGGTCCATGGAGAAGCAATAGTGGGAGAGGAGTTCCCTGAGGGCTTAGAGAGGGCAGTGGCAGGTCGCAGAAAGAAACAGGGTTAGTGACCCCGGCTGTTTCTAGCTATCAACTATTCTCACAATCGAAATTTACACTGAGAGATGAAGTGACTTGTTCTGGGTCCCAAGAGGAACTCCACGCTCCCGAAGTATGATATCCTACCCCTTTAAAACCAGAGGAAAGGGACATACTCGGTATTAACGAGCTGAATTCAGTTCATTAGCTTCTGGGGTGTTCCTGTATTTTTATGCTAACCTCAATACACTTCAAGGAATGAGTCTGACCCTTTTCTTATCCTGATGTCTGGGAGCATTTTCCTCACAATTATACATGTGTTATTATCCTCTCAAGAGGTCAGTAAAACCTTTCATTTAAAAATCTGATGTATTTGCATCCATAATCTTCCTGTTAGTTAGACAGTCTGCATAATACTCTGGCATGAAGTTTTTTTTTTTTTTTAATGAGACTTTCCAAAATATCGAAGGAAGCCTCCTCAGTAATGGAAAGAATTAACTACCTTAAACAGGAACCCATTTGCAGATTAAATTTGCCAAAAGGTCAGCCTGCAGCTGCCACTGTGTTGCAAACCCCACATGTCCTCTGTGTCACCAACGGTGACATATCTCGAGAAGAGTCAGGGTCTTTTCCAGTCTGTTGATTCTCTGTTTCAATTAGAATAGATTTAAGAGTCCCCAAGCTCTGGTTTCTAGGTGGCCTTGCACAATATTATTAATAATTCAATCATACCTGTGCTGATAACAGATTGCATTTCTACCCTTCCCTGCCCCCTTCACCCCCCCCCCCCAACAAAGCCCAAACAGATTAAGAACTACCCCATGGCTAATTTCTTTAGCAGTCTCTATCTGATTGACATCCATTTATCTAATTGCAGCCAGAAGATTTAATTTTCATTTTGTTCACTTAAAATTAATGGAGAAAACCTGTTTACCTTTTAAATATTTGACTCATTCTTTTTCAGCTCCTGAATAATGTTGAGAGAGTCCATTCCATGAGACAAATCCTGTGTTTTATCAGTTTTTATTCTCTGAATTCATTTCAACTGAACCTAGTTATTTCAACTTTGAAGCCTAATGTAAAATGTAATTTTTGTTCACAAATAATTTCATTCATGACAACAATGACAGAAGCAGAACGTTCATTTGGGAAGTCAGAACATTTTAGAAGTAGAAAAAATTAAGAAGTGCTCTACAGTCTTGGGTTCAAAATCTTGTTTGGTCATTTGGGTACTGTGAAGTAATCCAGGACAGGTGACTTAACGCAGATTCGAGACAGGGTGACTGAAGGAGGTAAGCAGTGTGCAAAATATAAGGAGGTGTACACGCTTGGTGTTGAGGCACAGCTCAGCCCCTCCATCCTTAAGTGCTGCAGTTGGGCAACCTCTTGCACCCCATTCTAGCCCTGATCTCAGAGCATCAGCAACATCATCTGTGAAGGCATGCTGGTAATAGCAACCTTCCTCATGGGGAAAGTAGTCACATAAAGAATTGAGTGTATTTCCTGGCACATAGTAAACAATAAATGTTCAATGATACTGCTACTGTCTTTGTATCTTCTTAAGGACTGAATGCTATTTGGAGGTAGGGTTCTTGGAGGGTGGTTAGGGTTAGATGAGACCATGAGAGAGGGGCCTCCAGCATGGAAATTACTGTCCTGTAACAAGAGGTTGGGGCTTACTCTATCTCTGCAAGTGAGTATTCAGCAAGAAGAAATCTGTCTGCAAGCCAGGAAAAGTGTCCTCACCAGAGCCTAACTGTACCAGCACCATGATGTTGAACTTTGTGGTTCAAAAACTATGAGAATGAATTTGTTGTTTAAGTCACCCAGGCCATGGTATATTATGGCAGCCCAAGCTGACTAAAACAATTATGTTTTATTATGCAATTTGACCATGTCACCTTTAGACTATAAATGGTGTCTTGTGTTCATTAAAAGATATAAAATCATTAACAGGTCTCTAAAGACCAGCTGATCTGATTCTTGAATACTTATCCAATAATATCTTGTAATGATCTTTCTAAAAATCTCTGTACTCCAATCACAATGATCTTTTGGATTCTAGAATGCACTATGCTCCATATCCTTCTGCCTGCCACAGGTATGCTATTCCCAGTGTAAAATGCTTCACTATTCCTTCTCATATAGTTCTGTTTCTTCCTTCATATTATATCTGAACCATCATTTCCTCATGGGCTAAGTCATTTTCTTGCCTTTTAAATAAACCATCGCGGCGTTTATACATTTATATGTCTGATTGTTTGATTATGTCTCACTCCAAGCAAATGTTAAACTCTGAAAGGGTAGGAACCTTTCTGCTCTGATCAGCAATTTATCATCAGCACAGTAGCATGTTACTAGTGGGTTTACCATAAATAACTGCAGTGAGTGATATAAAACGAATAGTGCCATGGCCCCATTTTTGAGAAGACTATATTTGACCAGGGCACACACTCTCTCACATAGCAGACCATCGCCTTTTGTGCTAATGTGCTTATCATGTGGTTTCCTCATAGTGAGCCCAAATGACTCATCTTTTTACACTGTCACATGTAGGTTCTATATTCTTCCATATGCAGTCACCTTCTTTGCATATTTATTAATTCATCAAAGTATTTGTTGGACTTCTAGAATGGGCTGTACATTAAACTTGGCTGGATATATTCAGTGAATAAAGTTACATTATCTGTGTTCAGGGTTATCTCAGCAGAATGGGGGTCAAATTATATGTATGCACATCTGAAAAAGGAAAGTATATGAATTTCCTAAGGATAAGTTTTAAGAAAGTGTTTAAACTTCCTAAGAGAGGTTTTAATCTTTTCATTTGAGGAATCAGTGGTCATTTCCTGAATGAGGTAACTATTTGAATTAATACCTAAAGAGTAAGTAGGAGTTAAACTCATGAAAAGGCAGAGAGGAAAAAAACAACACTTTTCCAATGACTAAGACCAAGGATAAAAAAAGGATGCTGAAGCACATTGCCTAGAGGTGACAGTCCATTATCTCTTGTTCACTTGTCTATTCATCCAGTCACTTACTTATTTTAATAGCACTTACGTCCTTCCAATGAACCAAGCAGTAGTTTGGCATGAAAATGTGGTAGGGGAAAAGGTTAAGTTCTGTGCTCTTTTGGGATAATTTACTGGCATGTTTAAATTCAATCTGAACCCAAGAGTCTCACTTAATATACATGTTGGTAAAAATAAGAAGTAGTCAAACTTATAGGCAGATACATATGTAAAGCCTCATTTCAGGCCATTCTAGAAATGTAGCTGTCTTGGAGACTGTTCATGAAGGTAAGATGTTTTGAAGGAAAGATTGAGTTAATATTTGGCTGAAAGAGTATTTTTGGTAAGTTAGAAGTATAGCCAAGTATTTAAACCAAAATCAATGTTGGCTTATACAGAAACCCTTCACAAGCCCAGGCAAGCTCTAAGACAGCATCCAAAAACAGACATCTGCAATCAGTGTGGTCTTGGCAAGCTCCACAAAGGGTGGCCTGATGGTGGTCTGAGGGAACACCCTCTTTGGACAGAACCTTCCCCAACTAACTAAAATACCCAGGTATATAGATTAACATACAGCTTCATCTACTGAAAAAGTAGAAGCTCTGCAAGCAAATAGTGAGGAGATGAAAAACTACAACAAACAGCAACCTGAGTCATCAGGGGAAATAATACACCACAGAGAGAGAACAAATCTCCAGAACATAATCATAAAGACATGGAAAATCTTTACTTCCTATCAGATACAAAGCTTAAAGGCTATGATTGAGAATTTCAAAGAAATGGAAGAAAATAGAAAAACTAACAACAGACAACAGATATTCAAGAATATAAAAAACAAAAACAAAAACAAGTGAATGTCCTAAGGCATAAAATTAATGAACAGAAAAAACTGAAATTGAAGTTTTAAGAAAATAATAGATATGCAAGATGTAAAAGATTAATAGAGGAGATTAAAAATTTCTAGAGAATGTTATGGAAGCAGAATAGATAAATGAAGGATAAAACCAGTGACACTGAAAATGATTATGCAAAAAGCATTCTGGTGGAAGGAGAGAGATACGGAGAAAAAACACTCAAAGAAGAAATACTTTGAGAATTATCTGACTCCATGAAGAGTGACAATCTAAGAATAGTGGGTAACCCCAAAAGGATGAGAGAAGGGAACAGAGAAGTTATTTGAAGAAATAATAGAGGAAAACTTCCAAAACTTTGAGAAGGAACTAAATATATAAGTCCATGAAACTGAAAGAACACCAGGGTGCCTAAAAAGAATGAGACTTACACCAAGGGACGTAATAATGAAACTTTTGAGAGTTTGAGACAAAGAAAGAATATTGAATCTGACTACAGAGAAGACGCAAATAACCTATAAAGGAACCCAATCAGGTTTACATCCAACTTCATTCCCTGAAGAAACACTATTGGTAAGGAGAGAATGAAATGGCATAATCAAAATACTTAAAAACAAAAACTTTCAGCCAATAATACTCTATCCTGCAAGACTCTCCTTCAGAGAGAGAAATAAAGGCCTTTTCAGACAAATAGAAGCTGAAGGAGTTTGCAACACTGGACACCACCCCCCAATTCAAGAAATGTTGAAATGTATCTAAATTGAAGAGAAGAACATACACAAAGCACTGAACAAGGAAACAGATAAAAGTACAAAATTAAGGATGAAATAAATGGCAGCAACAAACTTGCACATATTAGTAATTACTCTAAATGTAAATGTACTGAACTCACCAAGTAAAAGGCACAGAGTGGGTGAATTAGGAAACAGAATGCAACTTTCTGCTGTGTCTAGGAAATGTATCTGAGTTCTACTGATAAACACAAGCTCAGAGTAAAAGGTTAGAAAACAATCCTACAAGGACTTGGAACCCAAAAGGAGGCAGGACAGCCATGCTGATATCAGATAAAATGGATTTTCAGCTAAAAATGGTAGCAACAGGGATACACACTGTGTAATCACTAAGGGAACACTATATCAAGGAAACATAACATTAATATAGCCTCACCAAATGAAGGAAACCAAAATATGTTAGGTTATTGCCATTAAATTTGAAAACAGACGTTGAGAAAAACACATTCATGGCAGGAGACTTCAACACCCCACTTTCACCAATGGACCAGACAGAAAATAAGGACACCAAAGCCTTACACAAAGAATTAGACCACAGGAGGGCACTGTACCTCCCAAAAGCTGAATATACATTCTTCTTAAACACACATGGAATATTCTCCAGGTTTGAATACATATTGGGTTACAAAACAAGTATCAACAAATTCATAAAGTTTAAAATCATACCAAGCATCTTTGGTCACAATGGTATCAAATTAAAAATCAGCCACAAAAAGAAAGCAGGAGAAACCTCTAACATGTGGAGACTGAACAATACGCTACTGAATGACTACTAACGAGGAAATCAAAGAAGAAATTAAAAAGTACCTTGAGACAAGTAATAATGAGGACACAACCTTCTAGAACTTATAGTACACAGCAAAAGTGGCACTAAAAAGTAAGTATAAAACAATACAGGATAACAAAGAACAAGAAAGAATTCAAGTAAATCATGTTACCTCTTGCCTTAATTAACTAGAAAAATAAGAACAAACAAAACCAAAAGCTGGTAGAAGGAAGAAAGTGGTAAAAATTAGAGCAGAAATAAAAATAAAAGACATTTAAATGATTAACAAAGCTAAAGATGGTTATTTGGAAAAAAATAAGACAAACCTCTGGCTAGGTTTACAAAGCAAAAGGAGAAAATTCAGAGTATCACAAATGAAAAAGAAGTCACCACAGACATCTCAGAAACTCAGAGGACCATAAGAGATTACTATGAACATTTATATGCTAATAAGTTGAAAAACCAAGAAGAGATGGATAAATTCTTAGAAATATACAATCATCTGAGATGGCGTAGGGGAAAAAGTGGAAAACCTGAATAGACTGATTAAGAAAGAAAACCGAAATAGTAAGCAAACTCCCTGCAAAAACAAAAGTCCAGTACTTGATGACTTCACAAGTGAATTTTACCAAACCCTTAGAGGCGAATCAATACCTATCATTGTTAAACATGTCCATTGAGAAGGAGGGATACTACAGAACACTTTTTATAATGTCAACATTACCCTATTACTAAAATGAGGTAAAGATAACATTAAAAAAATAAACTGCAGACCGGTTTTCCTAATGAACACAGATGTAAAAATCCTCAACATGATCTTAGCAAACTAAATTCAACAACACATTAAAAGGATTATACTTCATGACCAAGTTTGATATAATCTAGGGACATAAGAATTGGAAGAATTAACATTGTCAAAATGATTATTTTACCCAAAGCAACATACAGTTTCAATGTAATCGCTATGAAAGTTCTGATGGCATTCTTCAAAGAAATAGAAGAACAAACATCACTGAAATTCATATGGAACCACAAAAGACCCTGAAAAGTCAAAGCTATCCTGACAAAAAAAGAAGAATGATGGTATCATACTCCCAGACTTCAAACTATACTCTAAAGCTATAAAAATCAAAACAGTTAAAATAGACACTGATCAATGGAATAAAATTGAAAGCCCAGAAATAAACTCGCACCTACATGAACAGTTAATCTCTAACAAAGGAGCCAAGAAAACACAACAGAGCAATGAAAGCCTCTTCAGTAGTGGTTTGGGAATGGGACAGTGGAATGCAAAAGAATGAATTTAGACCACTATTTAACACTACGTACAAAAAGTCACTGAAAATGGATAAAATACTTAGGTGTAAGATCTGAATCAGAAAATACATAGAAGAAAATACAGACAAACTCTCCACAGCATAGACTTCAGAGATGTCTGTCTCTAGCAGCAAGGAAACAAAAGAAAAATATAAACAGTTGAAACTGCATCAAATTGAAAAACTTGCACACACACAAAACTGTCACTAAAACAAAGACACCCTACTGAATGGGAGAAAATGTGACCTACAATTCTACTCTTAGGTATCTACACAAAGAAGACAAAAGCAGAGATTCAAAAGAAAATACTTGCATGTTCATTGCACCTCTATTTACAATAGTCAAATTATGGAAAAAAAACCTATGTGCTCCAAACATAGGAGCACTTCAAGAAGATGTGATATATAAAAGCAATGGAATACTACTCAGTGATCAAAAAGAGATAAACTCTTGCCATTTGCAAACACGTGGGTGGAGCTGGAGGGGATTATGCTAAGCAAAGTCAGTCAGGAGAAAGACAAATACTGGATGGTGTCACTTATTTGCGGAAGGCATAGAAACAGAAAAACAAAACATTTGTATAAAACCAAACTAATAGGTAACCCTAGGAATCTGATTGTTGAAATGGGGCTACCAGAGAGAAGCAAAGGGTGAGAATTAAGTGGGGGAGGGAATGCAATTGACCCTGCTAGAGGACTATGGATGCTTTGGTGGTGGCTGTGGTGTAGTTACAACACCTGAAGGGGGAGAGCCTACACCTCTAAAAGACAGACAATATCGTGGGCCAATCTTATACTTCAAAAAAAATTAAATAAATGCTCATTTCTGTTATCATTATTGAGGATGGTGGGAGAAGGCAGAGGACAAGGATCAGCGCCCTGAAAGGGTGTTCTTTGTATACAACTGGCCAGGAGGAGGAGTGGGGGCAGGGGATGTTTAGGAAAGACAAGAGGACTCCTTGGGGCTTACCATCTCCCATTCCAGTGACTGATTTTTTTAAGTTCAAACTTTCACACTAGCTTTACCCCCAAGATAGATCTGTCTTCTCTGCTTAGGAAGAATGAAAAGAAGTAGAGTCGGTATGTATTTCCAGAAACACCAAAATTTTCTTTGCACCCTAGGCGCCTTTATTTTTTTACTTGTTGAGTTTTCAATGATTTTTTTCCCCATCGTCACTATCACCTATTTAACTTTACCTGAGTACCCTTCAGAACATGGTCCTTGACTTAGAAGATTATCTCTACTTTGAAAAGATGAAACTGAATCGTGATCTGGAGAATTAGAGGAACTTGGCTTCAGATATAAGAATTTGGCTCAAATACAAGAAATACAATAAGTGTATTTCGATTATCACTCAGTAATTCAAGTTCAAGGACTAAAAGTTAAACTCTTAAATCCTTTAATGAATTAAACTGTAAGGAGAGATCCTTACAAGCGATGAAGCTACTTATGCCCCATTTACTGCCTGTTCTACTCAATTGAACTAGCTCAGGGTTTTCCACCTTCCACTTGTGTGGTCTCTGGTAGGACTTTCAGTTAGGACTAACCCAACTCCACATCTATGGATTATAAAGAATCAGCAGAGAAAATGACAGATGGTGGAGAGCAGGTGGCTTTAAGAGGCAATATTCACTATGTATATATGAAATCACAACAAGTATAAATATTTAATTTTCAATGTTTGAAAGAGAAAAGAGGGTTTCTTTGAAAGTGGACTTTAATGCATATGTAAATTAATTATAATTCATGACATTCCTCATGCAGATCATTATTTCAGAAAATGATGCAATCATTTCAAACCAATATTGATATTTTGAATGTTACAATACTTTTAAAGATTTATTGCCTTTGTATTTTCTCTTTTCCTTAAAGAGGGTCTTCTAACCTCTTTAAGAAGGCTGAACTGCCGAGGAGGTCATAGGGATTTTGTTGGCCAAGCTTGTGTTACTTGGGTTTGGAGAACATCCATGGGGGTCTTTGGGAAGCAGTGGTGAGGGTGGTGGCAGTTTACACGGCTGTCCCATCGGACTACTACCTGGAACCTCACTGCAGCCTGTAGAATTGTGACAGCCAAGTTTAATGATCTGTGTTATCCTGGGCACCATTTTTCACCTTTGGTGATTTCCAACTTTAGGTATATTCACAGCTATCTCTAAATTTGATCGCATGGCACAATCCACTAAACCAAGTATTCCTAATCTGGGAACCACCTAGACATTCCAGTGTCATAATGAAGCTCCTGTTGCTACAAAATGTGTTGTTGGCCAGGTGGGCCCTAGTTTAAGGATGAGAAAACCAATGGAGGGTGACAGTGTGAAAAATAAAGGCCAAGTGTTAGTAAATAAATGTTATGAGATTGGGACTTAGGAACAAAGCCATTTTCTCTGGCTACAAGATGAGGCAGAAAGCAGATCTAGTACCTCAAAAGGGAACTCCTAACAGACCAAGTAGGTTTGTCATACCTGCCAGAATGTAAAGTGTCTCTAAGGTTCAAAAGTAACACTCTTATTAGTGCATGGCTCTCAGCATTTGAATGAGTGGATTTAAGGCCTCAAAGCCCACTTTCCACTAGATGTCCCAGTGGAACACACATTCTAGAATTAAAACCCAAGGTGTCATTTTTCTCTTTCCTTTTTCCCTTTTTTCCATCTATGTTTGACCAGCAAATGCTATTGTTCTACTTTCCACATAGTTTTCACATATGTCCTGATTTACTGTCGCTGGCCCGTCTCTGGTCTAAGCCATTACCACCATGACTTCCAATAGAAAGCCAAACCTTTCAGTCTTCTTGGTTCCACTATGACCCCTGAAATCTATGTTTTCCCAAGAGTTAGAAAAAAAAAAACACTCAAAAAATGTGAATCAGATAATTCTGTTCTACTTAAAGTCTTCCAATGCTTTCGTGTGCTCAGAATAAAATCCAAATTGCTTACCCTGGCATTCAACTGAAAACATTCTTCCCACAGCACTTGGCATAACTAGCTCTCTCTCATTCATTTATCTCCTCCCCCTCTCACTTCATCAATCTAAAGAAGTCATCCTACACACACACACACACACATACACACTATCTCCCGCCCCCATTACTATTTCTTCATTACAGCTCCACTATGGGAAATTCCAGCACCTTAGGCATTGGGCTGGACTCATAAAAGTGCTGTTTCTTTACCCCGAGGTTAGCTGTCACACAAGTGCAGACTTAGAAGAGAACTGCTCTGATCATTACACTTTCTTAATGACTGACTTGTGGGTTAAGTGCCATTTGTTCCCTGCCAGCGTGCCATTTTGTTTGGTCCATACATTGTGCTGTATTCTGAGCCACTGTAGCAAAAATCAGCTGCTACTGGTGCTTCCCCTCTGCACAAACTGAACTTGTCTCCTTTTTGCTAATATCTTACCATCACTACCGGAAACCAAGGAAAATCTCCATCTCAAAACTTACTATTTTTCTCTCCTCATTCTTGGAAGAAAATTTACACCTTATTACCCCAAATGCTTTTCCTCCTTCTAGGGTGGAGGAGAAATCCTATTTATAGAAACTGGCAACTGGTTGTAAAATGGGTGAATTGGTGGTGGGAATTTCACAGAGAAGTCATACATTGTACAAATATGAAGGATGGTGTAACAAATATATATTTAAAAATGCATGATTTCACATTTGGGACAGCTATGTTTCTCACAGGAAGTTTCCTGAAGACAGAGCATTAGTATAACAACTCCAAAGGAAATCAATAATTGTATTCACTTTGAAGTGGTTTATACAACATCTGGCTCATGGTTGGTATTCAGATATCTGCATTATCCACAAAAAGAAGCAAAGGGTTAAGTTTTCAAAAAGGTATTTAAGTTATTCAAATTCTTTTCAAAACAGAAGAAGTAAAAAGAAAATTCTAACCAGATGTTACCTGATTTTCAGCCACTCAGAGAACATTCCATCTCTCCTTTCTGGCCCTATATGTAGCTAATCAAATGATTACAAGTAAGTGTCCTTGGCAAAGAGTGACAGAGAAATAAATTGTTTCCTTCATTTTTCTTTCTGTAGGTCTGGGTTGCTGTTGTACCACACCACCTAGTACCCAGCATATGACTGGCATAGAGAGAGATGGAATAAGTGAATGAATACACACAATGCCAGGTGGCCGGGTGAGGAATCTAAGTCAAGTTTTCCGATTACAAGCCCTTACGCCACTGCTAACCTGGGTTGCCTCTCTTCATTGTCCTGAGTGGCTGTAGTGGTGACTTCTACTGCGGCTCTTTGATCTTCACTGTAAACTCTATGGACTGCCATTATCTGAGTCGGTGTTTTTTTCACCAAGTGCCTGGAAGTACCTCAGGACAGGGCCCCTACTTGAACAACTTTCCTCAGAGCAAAACAAAATGACAAAATTAAAAACAACAGGGCTCTCCTCATTGGCCTCTATCCATTACTCCACATGCAATTAAATATTCATTTTATAAATAAAGATCCTTCTTGACAGAGAGGTTCAAGTACACACAGATAACAACAGAGCTGCTTTCAGAACCCAGTAGGATACCTCCCTGGTAGCCTAGGGGTTAAGTCTCAGTGCTATCACCATTAGTTCGATCCCAGACCAGGGAGCTGGCACACATATCAGACCTCTCCTGTCTTGCCTGCTGCTCCTCTTAGCAGTGTGTTTTGGTAAATCGACCTGTTTTGCTCCCCATTCTGTCTCTGGTGAATTTTCTCTCTTCCCTTCCACCCCACATACCTCTGACCTACACTCCAGTCCTTCTACACATAAATAAATCTTTAAAAAAAAGATTTATTTATTTATGCATACAAGAACTGGGGTACAGGCCAGAGGTGGGGGGGGTGAGAGGATTCAGAGACAGTGGGGAACAGAATAGGCAGATCAACAGAAACACACTGCCGAGGGCTGCAGCGGGCAAGGCAGGAGAGGTCTGCCGTGCCATGTGGATCACTTCCTTGGCCGGCAGCAGGGATCGAACTCGTGCTGCAATGACTGCGGTCTGCTTCATAGTGTGTTGCTTAACCCACTGCACCACCAGGGAGGCCCAAATAAATAAATCTTAAAAAACAAAACAAACAAACCCAGAACCCAGTGGGCTTGGCCTCTTTGCATTCTTTTATCAACTGTAGAGTTACAAAGAAGCAAGTCTGTTTCTTGACACCCAGTTCAATACCTGATACCATATTCCAATACCACAGCAGTGCCAACTCTAACTGTTTGACTCTTTTAGCCCAATTTTACTTCAAAACATAAATGCAGCAGGGTCAGAGAAAGAAAGTGAACAAACTATAAACTTAGAAATGTTAAATTCTTCTTCCCTCACTTTTTACTAAGTGCTGTCATTCTATTTGCTCCTGAGAGTGCAAAGCATTTATTTCATAGTAAAGCGCCAAGCAACATGATCTCTCTCCTGCAAAGCAAAGGTTCTTCACCTCCAACACATGACCCATGTCGTTTTGTAACTCCCCTGTGCTTTTTGCAGGCAGTTTCTCAAATCTGAGGACCTGAATGGCACCTCCCACACACACCCGCACACCTTTTTCTGGAAAACACACAATCCAGTTCACCTGCATTTTTGTATTTAGGCTCCAGCAAAGAAATCATCATAAAAATGACAGACCTGTCAGAAAGAGTGATGACTTCACTGTGAAAGAGGCAGGTGAAATGCATGGAGGAGGCTGCCAAGCAGAAGTGCTGAGAAACAGCAGGAAGAATAGACATGAAGGGAAATTTGCTTTGGGGCCTCCCACTTCTTTTGCATGTGATTGAGAACAGTTTTACTGGACTTCCAGAAAGAACAGGTTTGCTCTATAACAAACCATCTAAGTATTTTTCCATAGCACAGGGCAGGACTTTTGCCTTTCAACTAAAGTTGATAATACCAAGTGCAGTGAGGTGAAAGATGACAGACACAACAGTGCTTCCATCTTGGAGGGGTGACGAGGTAATATCACTATGCTATGCTTTTGTGCAGGTTGTTTTATTCAATCCTTATAACTCCTCCACATGTCACAAGCCACAGCTGGAGCAAAGCTGACCCCCGAACCCATATTTGCAGTCACCCTACAGCATCCCCTTCTCAAAATTTCCTCCAGCTCTAACAGGAAAAATAAAGACCATTACTGTAGAATATTCATCTTCGAGGGAAACTGAGTATAAACAGCTACTGGGACTCTGGGGGAAATTGGGAGGGATGGAGTGGATTGTTCTATCTGGTTTCAGGCTACATGAGAATAACTGGGTGACTTGATCACTCTCTGGGTGACTGTGAGTCCTTTTACACCTTGGTCACATGGCTCACTTTCCTAAAATCTTGCTTCTGTCTCTCAACTGTGTGACAGTGGGTAATGGGTAACCTATAGCTATACATTTACAGAGATCTACACGGAAAAAGGGAAAGTGACTTTCTCACATTCTGAAAGAGGTTGCCCAGGCAACAAAGACAGAGCCAGATCCACCCAACTGAGACCTGCGAAGTATTTGAACACCTTTTGAGTCAGATGCCTGCTTCTGGAGGAGTCTCCAATTGGCATTTGTGCACACTTTTAATGGGGTGTCACCAAAAGATTCACCTCTAACAACTGGACAGTTTGTAAATATAATCCCAGGAACAGTCAACCAGTATCTCCAGATTCTTTCTATGTGATCAGGTGAAAAGCCTAATGCTTAATCCGCAGATCCTGCCAGAATCTAAAGGTGAAAGAAAGTTTAGTAGTCCCAATCTTGTGGGATAAGAATAGGAAAGAATGTAGTAAGAAAAAAAAAAAGGCCATTGACATAGCATTGCTTTTAAAAGTTAAACTAGTTTGTCCATAATGGTTGCCCCAATATAGTTTTGTCATTTAAAAGGCTGCACTGGTGAGATGGTGATGGGGAATACATGGGGATTACAATTAATGGCAAGTATATGTAAATTTTAAAATATTTTAATAAAAAAAATGAAAAAAAAATAAAAGGCTGTGTGGCCTTTGATGAATTCCTTACCATCTTAATAATGAATTTGCTCATCTGTAAAATGGGTTCATAAATACAAGTAATTATCTGAAATGTTCTCATCAGGAGAAAACTATATTTATTACCTACACATGACATCAGGTGTTAACTAGGATTATTGTGATCGTTTTGCTATATAAGCAAATAACAAATCACTATGTTGTACACTTGAAACTAGGTTTATATTATATGCTAATACCTCAAGTAAGTGCAAGTATTACGAGTGGGTTTTGTGAAAAATAAGAAAACATATATAAAATGCTTAAGAGGTGGCACATAATCAGCCTTTAATCAATGAAACTTATAGTTTAAGGTCTGCGTTCCTGAAAGGTAGTGGGCCAGAGAGAGAAGTCATCTCTTCTTTTGAAACTTAAACTGGTTTAAGTTTCGTGCAAAAGCAAGTTGGCATCACCTCTGCTCCTGTAAGAATCAGGGACATGGGCAGTCTGTCCTTGCCAGCACTGGAAAGCTTTCACTACGTCTAACACAATGTGAGGCACCCAGTGGGTGCTCAAGGAAGGCTTGCTGAAGTTGTCAGCATCGGGGTGTGCAGGCAGCTCAAAGCACCGTGGGCATCTGGATGTTTAAAGGCAAGTGTGTCCTCCCAGGAGTCTTAAACGGGGTCTTCTGGGAGTCGGTAACCACACACCACCTGATTGCTTTGTTCAGAAGTATTTTCCAACTGAGTTATTTTGGAAGAAATGCTGTTCTCTGCTGCATAACTGCATGACTGCCAGTCCCTACTACAAAATGGCTTTCCGTGATGCTTGCTGGGGCGTGTGTGGAGGGAAAAGGCTGGCAACAGGCAGACAGCCACAGGGCAGGACGAACCCTCCAACCAGCTCACAGCCTCCAGCACCGGTTATGGGGGGAGGGGGGCAGCGGAGAGGGCTATACAGCGTGCCCTTCCGCCACTGGAAACGGGTCCAAACCTCACTTAATTCTATTAGAAAATTATTCTTCAGGCATAACTTGGAGTCTGAAAGTATTTTATCTTTTCAGAACCTCTTTGGAGAGAATTAAAATGGAAAAAGTGTAAATGAGCACTTCTCTAAATTAAACATTTTCTGGCTGAGCAGAGTAAATTAGCCATCACCAGGATGCACAGTACAATAGAAAGGCTCTAGTCTTTGTTCTTGAGTCAAAAGATTCAAGAAAGGATAACATGCGAGAATGAATAACCTCTAAATGTGAATTTTGTACAACTAATACTAGTGACTCGTTCATATTTCTGTCATCTAGTTTTTGCTATTTTGAAAAACAAACCACATGAAGTACTAATTAATAAAAGATATCATGTCTTATTAACGTTCATATAGTAATTACCCACATCACAAATCCATCTGCTAAGTAGTCAGCAAACAAGACAAATGACTGTGCTCAGTTAAACAGATTATCAAATGCCTTTGGGAGTATGATCTCATGCCCAGGAAGCCGTGAATCAAGCAGCGACACCTTCTGCCACGAGGACCGGCCAGAACCACCTCACCTAAGGTGAGACAGAGCGGGGGAGACCTTGGACCGCGGTCCTCTCTGGAGAGAAGGCAGGTGTATGGGAGGGTCAGTGTTACATGTAGCTTTTCCTCCCAGCCTTTATACAGACTCTGAAGATTTGGTTTCTTAGAAAAACATAAAGAGAGAAGGCCCCAAGGATAGCACCTAGAGTTACATACACTCCTGCTAGCTTCTGCACGTCAAATGCTTCTCAGCTCCCAACACAGAAGAAATTTGCATCTGCTTGCAAACAGCAATGTCATCGCATCTCTAATTTCCTTCCAACATTCCTGACCTGTACACATTTCACTCTACTCCCTGGTAGGCATCTAAATAACAGAACCCACATCTTAATAGTCCTTTAAATACAACTAATAATAATTGTGTCCATAAAGATAGTAACTGTGATAAAAATGTCCACCATTTCTGGTGATTGTAAATGTGCCAGTCTCTGGATGTGTGTTTTAGTTTCTCTTTTATTTACCAATTTCCTGTGTTTTAATATTCATAACAGCTGCCTGAAATAGGTACGTCTTCACACAGAAGGCCATCAAGGGGCAGGGCAGCTGAGTGACAGAGCTGGGGTTTATTTCTAGGTCTGAAAGATTTCGAGGATTAGATTGTACCACCTCATACAGGGGCTAGTTCATAGCCAAGTGCACAGTGGACACGGATCGATGTTAGTGGAATTAATAAATTCCACTTAATATCTTAATATCCATTTATTTCAGTTTTCCTTGGTAGCTGAGGTTAAATCTGGAGTGTTTCTGCTTTTCTTGTGTATTTTCCCCAGATATACATGCTGTTATTAGTGCTAAGTATCCAGAAATGTCAACAAAAGCTCCCTTACCTTTTTTAGGTCAGAAAATAAACACCTCTCCAGGGCTCTACCTCCTAATTCAGTGTCTGCCAGGATGATATTCCCAACGGGGCACATTTGATGACTTTTCATCCGTGTTGATATTACTCACATGTTGGACTGCAAGCTGGATGGCAGGAGGCAGCCCAGTTTCCTTGGCACCTCTTCTAGTTCTCTTCAACATCCTGGGCTCCTCGGTCACCTGGACCGGGTGGTGCACTCAGGCCCTGGTGGCCACTGACTTCACAATCGTCCATGTTTCCCATTGGTAGGGGTGGTGGGCTTTTGTTGGTTTAAACCTTTCAGCACACAGCATTTTCCCCGCCAACACTGGCATCTCTCCCCTGCAGCCACGAGCCTGGGGGGTGCTCACCCCCAGGCTCAGTTCTAGAGGAGAAGCCTGATGGGTCAACCACTCAGCACATCCCACAGGCCTTATCCTAGTGACTGGTTAAGTGAGAAACAATGAGAATTTGCTGGGACTTGTGGGAAAAATGTTTCTGGGGTCAGAAAGAAAAGAGAACAGCAACAACAAAGAATAAGCTCAATGAAATGGGCAATTATAACCAAAAACAAACAAAAAACTCAACAAGACCAAAAAGCCAAGATAAACCAAAGGGACCATGGGGGGGAGAGGAAGGAAGGGAGGGCAAAGATGGGGATGAGGGCAGAAAGTGCACAAGGGACTGAGGTGATGGTGCACAGGGGAAATGGTGGTGGGTACTTCCTGGGGAATACAAATGATGTCAAATATCATTAATAATAATAATAAAAAAAAAGTTGGAACTTGACTCAAAAAAAAAAAAAAAGAAAGGAGATTCTCTCTCCTTCTTAGACAATAGAAGTTTCAGAAAATCATTCTGGAACTATGAAGGCATCCAGGCTTAGATTTAAACAAGATACTACAGAAGACCAAGAAGGAAAATGGAACGAAATTGTTTTTGATGAGAGAGTTTGAGTCACTTAATTATGCATTGCTCCAAGGCGTTCTGGGTTTTTTACCTACATGAGAGTGTGAGTTCCTTTTTTGATGAAGCCAATTTTGAGCTAGATTTTCTCTGACTTGAAGCTTAAAAAATTCATAATCTAGATGGGTGGCAACTTTGATTGCTTTATGCTTATCGTTTTTTTCCTGAGCAGCAAATACAGCAATAAGTAGCCCAAAGGCCCATGGGAAACCATTAACAGCTTATCACAAACCATAAGCAGGCAAACTGACCAGTCAGAGCCCAAGTAGAATCGGCCTGCATGACTTAGGGCTGTGATCTCACAGAGGCCACCCAGGCATGCCTGCACTGGTGAGTGGCGTGTGGTCCATTCCTTCTGTGGCAATCATAAAGCTAATTATGAAGACATGATGAGATCACCATACAAAGGCTCAAGAAGCACTGGCCACCCAACAAGCAGCTCACCTCATATAGACCCTTGTTGGGTTTCATATAGTAAAAACGCTCAAATAAACTAATAAATGTCAACGACTTAGAGAACAATGTTCTTCTTTGAGATCCCATGCTGGCTTTGCTCACAGCAACAACTGCTCTTGAAAACCATAAAGACATTACAAATAAGGGAATTAGAGGTTCAAATCAAAACAATCTCTAGATGGCTTCCCTGGTGGCACAAGGGATTAAGGCACAGAACTATGAAGCTATTGGCAGCCACTGCAGCACAAGATCAATCCCCAGCCAGGGAGCTGGCTCACATGGCACAGCAGACTTCTCCTGCCTCATCCGCTACTCCCCTCAGCAGTGTACTTTATTCAGTCTGCCTGTTCTGTTCCCCACTCTATCCCTGGTGAATTCTCTCAACCCCCACACCTCTGGTCTGTGGCCCAGTTCTTGTATGCATAAATAAATCTTTTTCTTCTTTTTTAAAACATCATTACAGTTGCCCCCATTGAAGTGATGCTTGGATTCAACCAGGTGGACTTGTTAGTGTGAAGGATGTTTTCTTCCTAAATGCTAGAGATTTAGGATATAAAGATGGAAAGGAGAAGACAACAGGGAGAGAATAGAACAGAGGGCACTGAGTTCCCAAAGAGGGTTTATCTTAACTTGTGTTCAGGTCAGCATCACAGGTGAGTAGTGTATAGTCAGTCACCCAGGACCTCATGATCAAAAGAGCCCTGTACTGGTCTTAATGGTCTGCTTTCACCACCTTGAAATCCACAATACTTCTTAGATACGGGACCCAATGTTTTCATTTTGATTCTAGTACATGAGTTAGGCAGGCAGTCCTGCTAGAGATATCAGTTCCCTTTCTATTAAAGTCACACAAGGGCAAAAAGAATAGAAATTTTATCAAAGACCAGCCTTGGAATTTTTGTTTCCTGCCTTTTCAACTGTTCCTCCATAATGGAGTCCTTTATGTAGACCCAGTATTTTTAGTATATTGTTGCATTCCTTCTGCTTGTTTACTATACATATTTCTGTGTGTTTTAGTAGAATGGAAATATACATTTAAATTTATCCCAACCTTCCTCAGATTAAAAGTAATCGAATCTGGAAATTATAGAAAATTTGTAACAATATGATTCCATTCTGTCTTCTTCTTATCATTGTAATGTATATTAAATTTATATATGCTATAAAATCAATGATACAGTGTTTCCATACTATGTTTTTAAATAAATTTGGAGAAAATATATTTATGGAATCTTTGATACTAATCCACATATTTATCATTTGCAGTGTTCTTCATTTCTTCCTGTGAATTGTATTACCTACTGGTGTCTTCTCGATAGACTTTCTTCCTTCAGCATAACTTGTTTTTCAAGCAACAGATTTGCTCAGTTTTGTTTAGCTGGGAACGTCTCTTTCCTTCTTCCTTTCCTCCCTCCTTTCTTTATATTGAGATAACTTTTTTTTTATGACATTCTATGTGATTCAAAAGCATAGGATTACCCCTTCTCCTCAGATGTATGTTGTAACACCACACCCCCCCACCAAGGCACCCATAGTCCATCATCCATTGTGCCTCCTCCCAAAAGTTTATAAGGTAATAAAGTGAGGATCCGAACCTGGGAAGCAGTCCACACAGAATGTACTCTGTGAAAGCTGTCCCACTAAACAAGCTCAACTCTTCCCTCATTTTTGAAGAATAGTTTTGTTAGATATAGAATTCTTGATTGACAGTATTTTTTCCCTATGCTCTGAACACGTCACTCCACTGGCCTCCGTGGTTTTGGGTGAGAAGCCAGCTAGTAATTGTGTCAGCGCACACGGATATATGGTAAGTTGTTTTTCTCTTGCTGCTTTCAATTTTTTTTCTTTGACTTAGACTTTCAAGAGTTTGACACTATGCATCAAGGTGTGGATCTATTTGTATTTCCCTTGTTTGGGTTTATTTGAACTTGTTAGATGTATAATGTTTTTTTAAAATCAAGTTTTGGGAGTTTTCGGTTATCATTTTTTCACATACTTTTTCAGTCCAACATAGATGTTGATATGCTAGACTTTAATTTGGCTTTAATATTTTTTTCCTGTCCTTCATATTGAGCAATTTTTATTGACTCATAGTTCACTGATCCTTTTTTGCTCTCAGATCCATTAATGGGCTGCTTTGGTGAATTATTTTTGCAGTTATTGTACTTTTCAGCTATAGAATTTCTATTTGATACTTTCTAATTTTTATATCCTTATTAATAATATCTGTGTTGAACTACTCTTGTCACACTCTCATTTAATTCTACAAATATGATTCTTTGAATATACTAGTAATAGTGGCTTTGAAGCCTTTGTCTGCTATTACCTGGTTACAACCAGAGACAGCTTCTAATAATTGCTTCTCGCCCCTTAGAATGGATCACACTTTTTTGCCATATATTTTTTCTTAAAAAAATAGGACATTCTAGATAATATATTGCAGTTACACAGAATTCTGATATATTTTCCTGTGAAGATTATTGTTGCTGGTGTTGGTTTGTCAAGTAACAAGCCTGGGCAAAATCTGTGTTTCTCCTGTGGTCAGTAATCCTTCAGCTGGTTTTTTGTTGCTGTTGTTTTTAAAAATATATGTCCTTCATTTTACTTTTAAAGCTGACTTGCCAGAGTCTTTCTGTGTCCTCATAGCTTGTGATTGCATCAGCGCTACTCAGACACCTTGAACCATTTAGGCTTCTGCCCTTTGCTGTAGGATGTGTTAGTGGGTAGGGGAATGTGTTTAAAGTACAAGCTGTTTCCAAGTCTCCCTGGGTATTAATTTCTGCCAGACCCTGATGAGTGTCCTCTCTGCTAAGGCATGCAGACCTAGGGTTAACCAGAAGCGTGTGAAGGGTTAGTGCCCTCTTCCATTTGCCCTACTTGTCAGCACAGCTTCCACCAGAACTTGCTGTCCTTGATCACATCTGCAATGCAGGTTGGAGGAGCCTCAGGCCCTCTCCACTCACTCTCCTCCCAGATGGTCATTCTTATTGACAGCTTTGAGTGTGAACATTGCCCACTTCTTCAAACTGGATGAATCTCTTAAACTCTGGCAGATAAGCTGCTGGTCTTCATGACTTTCCCTACCTCAGCAAGATATACAGAGAAGCCTCAGGCCAGAACTTCATGGATTCTAAGCTTTCCCATGTGAAACTGAGTGGTTCTTAGAGCACAAGCACTTCCCAGGGTACTGTGTGCCTTTGGTTGGTTTCCAAACACCAGAGGATGATCATTGTCACTTCTTGCGACACTATTGTTTCATTTGGGGAGAAGATTTGCCCAATCTCCTCACAGACAAAAGTTGTACTGTGTCTTGGATTTTGACTTTTTCTTTATTTCTATTTTTTACAATTAATTTTTAAAATGTTTTTATATTATTGTAGTCCCCATAGTTCTCTGGCCACCATCTTACCCATGAACTGTCAGCATATTCCCTTGTGCTCTTCCCTTCCATTTGAAACCCTCTTGCTCCCCCTCCCCTGCTGTTTGCCTCAGATCTAGTTTTGTCTTTTCTTGACCTTTTGTTTGATTTCTCTACATTCCACATATGAATGAGACCATTTGATATTTCTCTCTAGTCAAAAAATGGGCAGAAGAACTACAACTAAAATGACACTTCTCCAGAGAAGAAATGCAAATGGCCAACAGACATGAAAAAAATGTTCAAGATTACTAACCATCAGGGAAATGCAAATAAAAACCACAATGAGATACCACTTCACTCCCTTATCTCTATTCTTTTAGGGAACCCCTTTTACCTATTTAAAGCCAACAGGTGTAAATGACTCAAGAGCAAGAAAATCTTTCTAACACATCCAACATAATTTCAGCAACAAATTATATACTGCCATTGCTATAAAACACCCAAGTTGAAGGCAGCAAGTCAAAAACATTCAGCAAACTCTCCAAATACCATCTGCTGTCTACTTTTAGTCATGTGGCCTTTTGTCTCAGCCCAGAATGGCAAATATCTGATGCTGGTCTGCTTGTTATCACTCAGTCCTCCCCAACAGTAGACCAGCACTACAGACTGTGCCTTTCTTCCCTGCTAAGATCAGGCATGGCCCAAGAACCCTCTTCCAACAATTCCAGGCAGTCACTACATGATCATGAGAGAAGACCTCTTAAACATACATTCTTTAAATCTGCAAAGCTCATGCTCTTCATTCTTCATAGGACATATACTACTCCCCTCAACAGTCTAGAATTTGGATCGGGCCTCAGTTTTAGCTACTGCAGTTCAGCTTTTGTTCTGGACCTTTGCACTCATTCCCTTGGGAATTTCCTCCATACTGCAGATTTTCAAATCCCATCCATTTATTGATGCTTCTTAAATTCATACTTTTAGACTAGATCTCTTTTCCCATTCAAATATGTACATGCCCCCTCCACCAGGAATCCTTTAGGACACCTCCAAGTCACTGTACCAAAACTGAATTGTATCTTGATTGATAACTGTCATTGTCTCATGCTCTGGCCAAAAAGTTTGGAGTCATCTTTGATGCTTCTCGCCTTCTCTTATACTATCAGGAAATCCTGGTGACTCTACCTTCAAAATAAATCATAATCCTACACCTTCTTCTTATTGTTCCTGGTCTGAGTCACACCATCTCGCACAGGATTGTTGCAAGCCATGCACTACTTTTAACATTGCTCTTTTATATGTGACAAACAATGGATTTAGACTCGACTGTAGAGTAGCCAGAGTGATTCTTTGTCCCTGGTATTCTATTGTCAACATAGTAGTCAGAACAATCACAAGGGTGAATGTGTCATTCCTCTGCTCAGAACACTCCAGTGGCTTCCCATTTCACTTAGGATAAAACCCAGCAGCTTTTCAATGACTCACAATACCCATCATGGCGTGTCCCACCACCCCTATAGTTCACTGCTCATCTGTCACTGTACTGGCTTTTACTCCTTTCCTGCAAGCTGATCTTGATACTCTTGGAAAACATTATGCCAACATTTGGGAAACATAGCATGGGCAGTTTCCTCTTCTGGACATGCTCTTATTCATGTGGATAGTTCTTTCTCCTCCAAATTTTTATTCAAGTTCCACATTTTCAATGAAGCCCACCCTGGCAATCTCAGATTGCAAACCTGCCTTTCCCACTTGCCTCTTCCTCACTGCCATTTCTTCTTGACTTTCCTTCTTGTCCCTTTCACCTGTTATCACCTTCTTTTCTTTCCACAGAATATCACCTGCTTCTGTAGAACAGACTGTATTTATTATCCTTATTGTTTAGTACCTGAATCCTTACGTTCTTGAATGTAACCCAAAAAAGGGCAGGGATTATTTTTTGTTGCTGTTTACTCAGGTCTAGAAAAAGGGCCTGGTCCATTATAAGTATTTTGAAAAAACTGTTGAATGAATGAATCAATAGTGGAAATATAGATCTGATATGGGTGTATGTTTCTGAAGACATGGGTTGAATGTAAGAACATTTACCAGAGAACCCTAAGGGCAGCACAGTTCAAAAGAAAATGTGAGGAGAATTTCCATGAGAAAGAGAAGTTAGTCATTACAAAATTGGTTGGGATATGGTATCTTCCTCTTGTCAGGCGTGGGGTAAATAGTGTATTAGCAATTCTGGGCTTAAATGAATTTTTCTGATGTATTCATTTTTTCCATTATCTTTGATTTTTTTGTTCTTCAAAAATGATATGAGCAGGTGTAGGTATTTGTTTGGAGAGGGACATCTATTCCACTTGGTGTTCTCAGTTTCCTAAATCTGAGGTTTGGTGTCTGACATTAATGTAGGGGGCTTCTTAGCCATCATCATTTCAGATATTTCTCCTGCTCCTTTTTTTGCTATGCCCACTGCATGTGTGTTACGCCTTTGGAGACTGACTCACAAGTATTGGATATCCTGTTGTGTTTTTTTTCTTTTTAACATCTTTTATCTTTGCTTTTCAATTTTTTAAATTCTACTGATATAGCCTCCAACTCAGATATATTTCTTCAACCATGTCCAGTCTACGGGCCATCAAAGGCATTCTTTGTTTCTGTTTCTGTGGATAATTTTTGCATACTCGCATTTTTTTCTCTCTCTCTCTTTCTCTTCTCTTTTTTTTCTCTCTCTCTAAAAAGAACCTCTCTGTTGTTGCCTGCTGTCTACTCTATCTATTAGCATATTCATCATAGTTTTAAATTCTCAATCTGCTAATTCCAGCATCCCTGCTATGCCTGGTTCTGATGCTGCCTGTTCTTTGCCTTTTAGTATACCTTACAGTCTTTGCATGGCGAGCGAGCATAATATCACATTTAAAAGAAATTGCTGTAAATGGGCCTTTAGTGATGTGGTGATGAGAAGTGGAAGTTGGGGAATCTCTAATCCTGTAATAAAGTCTAATTTTCTCTGGGGCTGTGACCTTAGGTTTTCTCTTCCCTTAGGTGGGACAGGATGGCTAGAAAGGGCCAGAGTTGGGTAGCCCCTCCCACCACATAGAAGGACAGAGATGAGTAGAACTGGGCATTCTTCTTCCTCAGGTTAGTTAGGCACTGAGGAAGCTCCAGTACTTTACCCTGGTGAACTATATAGCTCCCCACTGACGGCAGCCTTGGTAAGGAGAACATATTTCAAAAATGGTTCCTTTCCCCCTCCTCCTGCAAGGAAGAAAAAGGGAGTCTTTTGTCAATATTCACTTTGGGAACTTAGTTAAGTTCCTGGAGACAAATCTCATGAAGTTGTGGGTCCTCCCTATGACAGGGTACCTGAGATTTTCATCAAAATTGACTTGTCTGTGCTGAGTCTCCAGCACAGATGGTTACAGCTCAGGTCTCCAGCACTGTGCCCAGGTGGCTTCCACCCCCAGTCTCTGCTCTGGTGAGCCAGGAACCCAGCAGTCACTGGTGTCTCTCCAATCTTGGGGCAACAGTTAGCTCTGGGTCCTTCCCCCTCTTAAAGATCCAAGAAGAGCTATTGCATTTTCAATCTGTTTAGTGTTTCACTTTTTGTTGGGATGAAGAGGCAACTCTCAAGCTTACATGGACCAGAACCTGGAAGTCTTAAGTTTTTTTTTTTTTTGACACAATCTCAACCATTAAAAAGTTTGTATATTACAATGTATATGTAAAAAGAGGAGCAGTTGTGAGTGTGGGCTCTGTAGAGAGACTATCTGCATATGTATTGCGGCTTTGCCATTCTGAAGTTATTTTTGTCTTGAAACCTTATCTATTTGATATGTAAAATGGGGAAGACAACTGTATTATAGTTTTGGGTTAGGATTAAATAGATAAAAAGTGTAAAAGGCATTAAGTATATAATAAGCATTCCCATAATTAAAAAATAAATAAATAAACCATTTGGATGCCTATACCTGCCAGGTATTAATTAGCCTAGATGCTGGGGCAGAATACAGAAGTAGAAATTGATTCCTGGTCTCATGGAGTTTATATTCTATAGGCAGGAGACAGACTTGAAACACATAAACAAATCAAAGAACATTTTCTTGTGGTAATAGCGGTATGAAGCAGATAAAACAGGTGACAGAAACAGGATGGAGGATATTTATATTTATATTGGATAGTCCAAGAAGGCTTCTCAGAGGAAGGTACACTTGCAGTCAAGCAACGGTGTTTCTGCAAGAATAGCATCTCCAACAGAGGGAAGTAGGGGGACAGAGGTATAAAGGCAGGATGGAGAGCTGGCCTTGTTCAGGATGAAATGAAAAGCCCATGGGTCTCATCATGGGGAATAGTCAAGAGTCAGCATCTTCGAAGCGTTAATAAACTAGAACCTCTGGTTTTCATGAGGGCTGGATCTGTCAATTTGTAATTTTTTTTTTCCCCCAGGAAAAAGGAGAGTAGTGATAACAATGACCCAGTGGTCTAAGGAAGAAGAGACATGAAACTATCAAGGTCCTGATATTCAGGAAAACAGCCTGTTTTGAGTAGTTTTTCCAGGGAGGGGTGATGATTTTCACTCTCCCATACCCACCGCAGGGTTAAGGAAGATATGAGTGATCAGCTCAGAGGATAAAGGGATGGGACTAAAAATGCAGACTGGAAGGTTCACATCTGGGCCTTTTTGGTTGTGATTTCCCCTCACTGCCAATGCTCTCAGTCTTGGAGTTGGCACTTGTGATTCTCAGTTGATATGTTATTCTAAAATTTCTCTTGGTGTATTCTTTCTCTACCTCCCTTTTAGTGAAGGGCAGAGATCAATCTCTTGGGTATAATTCAGCATCTAGGAAAATACTCAGCAAACACCACATGCTATTACTTTTAATTTGTAAAAGGCTTGATGACTCACCAGATCATAATTAAGTCCTTTACAGACAAAAACAAAACTAAACCTCTGCCCACATACCCGTGAATAGAAATCCCCATAGGTGCTCACTTGACCTTACCAAACTAGTCTGAAAATTTTGTCCACTGTTGTGCCAAGGATAATATTTTTAGTGCTCTTCTCAATGACTACAATTGAAAGGAGAAAGTGATACCTCTGTAACTCAAACCATAGCCTCTGCAATAATTCATTGGCAAGCGAAGATGTCATGAAATTGTTTTCTCTGTGTATTCGTTTCCTTGTTTAACGTTTCTGAATGTGAACCAACCTGTTTGTTATTCTTCAGCTACACAATGGGAAGGGGAAGTCAGAGGATTGCAGACCTCCCTGCAGCGTCCAGACAAAATTTCTTAACAAGAGTGCTTATTCTTAACAGGGCTCCTTGGAAATGTCCAGAAATAGCACCTCCTCTCCATAATTTCTCCTTTCTAAACAGGCAGTGTTTTTTTTTTTTTTTTTTTTAAATCCACCTAAGCCCATACCTTATGGCACCAGTTCAAAGATTCAGGGTTTGTTTGCCTACAGGGATTTACTCAAATGTCATCTTCCTTCTTTCTCAAATTCTTGACTTTTGAGGCATTTTAGTGTTCCAGCAGAGGGTAAGCAAGAAGCACAGGGGAGGAAATTCAGGTCATTTTTAGGTCATCACTTGCTAAATGAGGTACGGGACAAGTTGGGTGGAAGAAAGAATTGAAATTGTCCCAAGTGAGGTTCAAGAATTCTCTGCAGATTTTCATTAGTACACCTAAGCTTGTTCTTTCATGGATAATTGAGAGTTCACTATAAATGAGAAACATGCATTAATTACCTTCGTGGCTGACTAATAAAGGAGTAACGTCCTCAAATCTTCAATGTATAATATACCTCACTAGGTTCTTGGACCCTGTGACTAAGTAAAATACTGTATAAGGAAATCAATTTTGCCATAGACTAATAGATATAAACAAGAATGAAGTCCTTATGGCATATCTCTGGTCACAAAAGCATCACCAAACTTCTAAATACTCAAAACACTTCTAAAACTAACATGCATTTGTATTCATTCATTCATTCATTCATTCATTCTCCAACCTACTTAATCCAGCTCATGGGTTGCCAGAGCCTATTCTGGGAGTTCAGGGCACAAAGTGGGACCCAACCTTGAACAGGACACCTTTCTATCACAGCACACTCCCCACCACATTCCCACACCCCTGCAGACTAGGACAATTGAGACAATCCAATGGTCCTCATATGCAAATTTTGGGGATATGGGAGGAAACTAGAATATCCAGAGAAAACCTCTACAGATGTGGGGGGACACTCGAACTCCATGGGGATTATTTTGTTTCCCATCAATACCATAACGAAATGATGTTGAATGAAACATTATCAGAGGACCGGCCAAAGAACAGAAAAGAGAATTGTGTGTGTGAGTGCACGTGTGGGCACATCTGGGTGTGTGTTTGCATATACATGACCTGAGTTTTTAATGTGAGTAGAATGAATTGCGCTAACTCCCTTCTCCAGCCTCCAGCTATGCAGTCAGGTCTGTCATTAGCAACAATTGTCTATTTCTCATTCTTCTTCCTTAGGCCCTAGGTGCCTTCCAAACTCTTTGGCCTTCCCCAGTATGATTGCATTAAGTTGTTTTCACTGGCTAACCCACTTACTCAGTAATTATTCACCATTTCTTTTTTCATATACTAGTTCGCAACATCCCTGGGGAAGTAGGATTCCTGAATTCAGATTCCTTTGTGTTTGAGAGAGTTTATGGAGTTATCAGCTTCCTCCTCCAGGAAGGAGGAAGCTTTTATCCAGGTTTTTTAACAGATATTTAATTACTTAAAATATCAAATCTTTGAACAATACATGCCATGAAGTGGCAATGCAGTTAGAGGTCCAGGTGGCTGAATCTTTTCCTCCCAGCTCAGGGCTGCTTTAAGCACATCACATTTGTGATTATAATAAGCAAGGTCACAGAGCAGTGAGAAAAGGAAAACTAACAGCCTAGTGCATGCCAAGAGGCACCCCGTGCCGCAGTGCTGGAGAGAGCCACGGAGAGGAGGGCAGGTAAAAACAGCTACATCCATCAGCGATATCACAGCTGTGGAGGACAAAAGGGGTCTGGAGAATCTGGAAGGACAACCCCAGCAAGTGGTGTTTCTTTACCTGGAACAGCATTAAGCATGCTAAAATGTTCACGTGGGAATTATATTGTATGCAGCTTTAATTAAAGCTGGTTGTAGTCTACCTTGGAGTTGTAACTAATTCTGTTTGTGCTTTGAAAAAGTCTGATTTAAAAAAAAAATGTCCTTAGCTTCAGCAGCTGAGATTTCAAGAAAAGGGATTGGAAAATAATCCCGTGTGTTTCCACTTGAATGAATGGCTTGCTTGCAAAGTTATTTCCTAAGACTTTTTTTTTTTTCAATTAACATATTAGATCCTTGAGGAGTTCTCTGGATAAATGCCCAAGTTGCTCTTTGGTTAAGTAGAATAGCACAGAGTGTGTTCGGGGAACCCATCCTCTGATTAGCGAGCAGGTCAAACCTCACCTTAATTATTTCTTTTAAAAATCAAAAGGCTTTTTTATGATTCTTTGAGAGGGTTTCCTCCCCTCCCTCCCCCCACTCTGTTAGATATACATTTTGGCTATGGAGCCTAATTCTTGAGGAGAAACAAAAGAAAAAAACCCTATTATCAACCACACTTGTGATGCTATTAATGACCACCTTATTCTCTTCTGAAATTTCCACTTTAGCCAGACGACTAAGCTGGACGTGAGGGGTTACTGAGGCAAATAGAATCTCTGAGCAATCAGAAGAGGTGCTCTTTCACAAGTGAGGTGGGAAAAGTATGGAGGGCATGCTGGGGGAGATTTTGGCCTCAAGGAATGCATGACACCTTTCTTGGCTTTAACTGTAGCTCCAAGTTTAAGCCAAATATTGGAAACTTGATTCCTATGTCATCAAAGCTGAAAGAGAAATCAGAGAAGAGACCAAACATCTTTTTAAGGGTGAAAGGTGTTGAGGTAAACCAGACTGGTGGTAAGAAATGTCGTAAACAGGAAGGGCTGGCCTAGAAAGGGGCTCTGGGGGAGGCAGGACTCACCTTTGCACAACTAGATGGGAAGCCACCACTGCACTTGTTTATTCACTGCATGTAGTAAACCGCTACCAGCCGCGGACCCACACCCATCCTATGTGACTTATAATGTAACAAGGACGCAGCCCACTTTGGCAGACATAACTCTCCCAAAGGGCCCTGCTAACATGGCACCGCTCTGGAGACCTAGCAGGGCCACACAACGGTATCTGCAGGTGAGGTACAGCCACCAGGAATCACTGTCCTGAAAAAGTGGCACATTAATTGAGGTCTGAAAGTATGAGACAGGTAAAGGACGACTGGGAAGTAAAGGGAGCAGAGAAAACAAAGAAACTCTCCTGATGTTGGGTTGGGGGAATAAAAATAAGTTTGGTATATCTTCAGTGTAAAGATGGGAAGAGAGTGGTGGATGACGTGGCTGGAAGTGGGAGCAAATCTTAGGACAACTAGAGGCCTGACTTCTGTGGCCTTCAGAGGCCTGACTTCTGATTACAGTCAGATGGGGCTGGCTTGACTCACAGTTCTGATCTTTCCTAGAACTTGGTCAAATTCCTTCATGGCTAAGGCTTGCCTCATAGGCCTACTAGGAAAAAAAATGGAGGAATATGCCTCCACTAGCTTAAATACTCTGTGGAGTATTTAATACACAGGTATTAATGTCCTTCCTCTGACAGTGGTCAAATTCCAATAGGAATACCACCACAGAAAAAGCAAGTTCCCTATTGCCATCATTCTAGGTACCAGCAAGGCTAGATGTGTTGGCATTCTGGGTGGGGTTATCTTCTTGTTCTGCCTCAGTTATTCATTCTTTATGAGAGGCTGACCCTAGCTTTAGTTCCATGAAAGTGAAGATTTCCCAAATAAACAGTGGCATCACTTGATAAAATAGAACTTGAGGCATTGTGTTCATCCATTAGACTCACAGTACTGGTGAGTCCTACTCTTTAAGAAGATGGCCAAATCACCATCTAGTCCCTCTCTGAGTGAACACAGAAAATAAATGAAATAAGTTAATGACCACTGGCAAGAATTGTTGTAAATGGAGTAGCTCAGGTTTTTTTCCCGGCTCCTACCACTAGCCTCTATGGCCACCACCTGTGGCCTTGTAGTCCCGCTAGGTTTCATTACTTTGCACGGATGCCCAGGGCAGAGAGGTGTTGGCACAGGGCATGAACATTTGATTCCAAACATTTGGGCTGAGAAGGCAAAGAGCATGGCATGTACATGTGTGAAAGCGGATACCTGGGGTACACAGGGAGGGATAAAAGGGGCTCCTCAGCTCTGGTGTGGGGTGTCAGTTGAAGACCAGAGGACCTGGTTGCTGTCCCCCTGCCTGTTGGCCTGTCCCCTGACTCAGTATTAAGGGCCTGTAAAATTACACTGAGGGCTCGAAAATCCTCCTCATCTGTGTGAACTACAATGGACCAGCGGCCTGGGATGGCTGCACAACAGTTGCTAACACAAGATATCCCTTCTTCTGTTATCAGCTCTAGATAAGAAGCTTTCTCCAGATAAGAAAGGGGCAGGAAAACCCCTACACATTTATTACTATGGATGACTTCTAAAATAAAAAGAAAATGGAGCTTCTCACAGCCCTTTTGATTGCCTTTTACATCACTAGGCTCACACAAACAAAGCCTCTCTCTAGAGACAATAGTAGGAGGGCGCTCAGAGCACAGATGCTCTCCAGAGGCAGAAAAGAAGCCTGTTGCCTAATTTCCTTTGAGCTCCTAAGGCTGCGGGCTTGGTTTCCCCATAAGAACATGGTAACACACCTAGATTAGATTTACTTCATACCCACTAACTGGGATCACAGGTGGTCAGGACACAGAGAAATGGCTCATCAAAGCTTTAGTGACACCAGCAGCTCCTACCTCTAGCTCACTGGTCTCCCTGGCTAGCCGGATGACACTAGGCTAGTATTGTTTCTAATGACCTAATGACCGGCATCCGCATTAAGTGCATATATGTGTATTAGAGTTGGTCCTCCAAACCCTTGGGATTCTACAACATTAAAATTAATTTGCACATAAGAAACCTGAGCTTTAAGAGTGACTCTGCCCCCCTACCCGCCTTGGTGGCACAAAGCAGTCCATGTGTCATGAGGCAGACCTCTCCTGTCTCACCCACTGCTCCCCTCAGCAGTGTATATCAGTCTATACACCTGTTCTGCTCCCCATTCTGTCTCTGGTGAATCCTCTCACCCTCTCCCTGCATTTCTGACCTGTACCCCTGCTGTTTTAATATGCATATATTTTTTTAAAAGAGTGACTTTCCCCAACATGTTTCCCTGAGATGGCTGAGCTGGGATGGACCCGGGTGGCACTATCAGAGGGCTGCTTTTGAGTGCTGGGCATCCCACCTCTGCATTCCTCACAGCATGTGCATCGGTTACCACGGTGTATGGAGTGAAGTGCACTAAGTATTACTGACAGAAGGTAGGGAGAGGGGGGAGCAGAGCCAGATCCACTCCCCAAGGGAGGCAGCCTCTACACCAATGTGAGGGCTGAGCAGGAATCAGCCAGGTGAAAAATATGAGGAAAGAAGAAACCCTTTGAGTTAGAGTGAACTTCAAGAAGAGGATGACTTCAAGGAACTGCAGTCATCTTAGTCCAACTCTTGGTTATCTGCATGAATAAAGGCACCACGTGGGACAGGTGATCTGAAATTCATGTGCACTTGGCTTCGGTATGGATAATGTTTTTATTTATTTTTATCCTGCCCTGTGCCACCAAGGTTTGGAGGTAGAATTCATTACATGGTTTTTATGCAGTGACCTTCCTAATTAAGTTTTTCACAGCACTGTCATGTTCGTCTTTGTATTCCCTGAGCCATATGCACAGCGACTTGAATAAAAGTTGAATTGAATTTACATACTTTGAGCCCCTGTAAGTAGTTAGCAAGGGCAACTGGTCCCAGAAGCTTGGTGGGTGGCAAGGAAAGCTGGGCCAAAACTTGAAATTGCTTGGATTGAATTCCATATTTTACTAACTCTGAGATCCACTGATGAGAGACCATGCTGTGACTTTAGGGGCCACTGAGGAAGAGAAACTGCTGGAAATGAAACAATGATGCAATGTCAAGTCGCTACCTTTGCAGGATTCAATCTGATTTCAGCTACATTAACATATGAAAAAAATGTGTCTTTAAGGATATGACATATGGTGATGATACCACCTCTACCACCACACCCCAAAAGTCAGAAATCTAAAATGAAATGATGCTCGGGTTGAGTGTGAGAAAATTGGAACTAGTACATCTTTCTGGATGGCAATTCATCTAACAAACCCTAAAGTTTCTGCAAACACTTTGACCCAGGAGTTGAACTGAAGGAGAGTAACATGAAAGCTACATAGATGTCATCATCAAGGTGTTTACAGTAAAAAAAAATAGCTTAGAAAATGACCAACTATTTTCATTTTACACATATGTTACGAGAACATGAACTCAAGTAAGGTAAATTCCAGGTCCTAAAATTTGGAGGGAGGGTGACGACAGAACTCAAAGTTGGGCCTCAAGCTTTGCCAGGACTAGCACTGCACGTCTCTACATCAGTCTTTACAGGTCACAACGGCCACAATTTCACAGTCCTTTGGTGTCTTTTTTTGTAAGTCAATTGAGTCTTGATAGATGAAGTCATTTCCTGATAAAGTCTTGTTGGCCTAGACTCCACTTGAAGAGTCAAGAGCAATATTTTGATGGTATCTATTTATAAAATGAACTGGTCTTTCCAGAGTTCACAGGAAACTCTCTAAAATGACCCTAGAATTTTTGCTTGGCTATAGGCAAGTCTGTAACTATGTGTCCTACTTGCATATTTTACCCCCAACCTCATGAGTTGCCTTTTGATTTGAAAATGAGTTGCCATTTCTCAATATAATTTTGTATTCTTTAGTTAGCGCTTGCTTTTAAAAAATAAGAGCTTCTATACTTTCCAATAGCCTGATACATCCAACATGTCTGATGTACTTTTCTAACATACATTTCAACATACCTAATTCTTCTTTAAGAATGAGTTCATATATTGGGCCCTCCCTGGTAGCGCAGAGGGTTAAGCAACACACTATGAAGCAAACTGCAGCCACTGCAGCACGAGTTCGATCTCTGCTGCCGGCCAGGGAGGGGACCCACATGGCGCAGCAGACCTCTCCTGCCTGGCTCACTGCTCCCCTCAGCAGTGTGTTTCAGTCCATCTGCCTGTTCTGTCCCCTGCCCTTTTTTTTGTAGATTCTCTCACCACCCCCACACCTCTGGCCTGTACTCCAGTGCTTGCATGCATAAATAAATAAATCTTAAAAAAAAAGAATGAGTTCATATAAAAGCTTTATTTTGTAATCTATTTTTATTTACTTGCTTGTAGACTTATGTTTGTCATGTCATTTGTCAACTCTGCAAAGCTTGATCTATCTGTCTATCATCTATCTATCTGCCACCTAATCTATCACCTATTTTTCTTTTATATAATAATATATAAATATATAATATTAGGCAGCTATAACCCAAAATAGTAAAACAAAGATTTCAAGTGGCATGAAGGCATGGATCCAGGGAAGAGGTAATAGTATTTAGTGTACGCTAAGCATATTTGAGGCAACATAACTTCCCTCTTCTTCTGGGCAATAGTAGCCTTGCTTTTGGGGGGGGGGGGATTTAATCTTTCTACCCCATAATCCTGATAAGGTTGACACAATACCAGTGTCTTGTCCTCCTAGCTGCAGATCCAGGCATGAAGGCCAATCAGGGTACCCCATTTACCTGACCAGCTATGTGTGGGCAGTTAATGCTATTCCAACAATCAGAGAACTTCTCTGTAATTATTCATGTATAGACTCTGAGAAAGGGGAAATTTTCATCACAGATTATAACCCACGGGAATGTAAGGCTGGTGCCAGACCCTACTGGTCATGTGGTGGGGGGGTTCAGTAGCAAGAGGGACATAAAGTCACCACCCAAAGAGAACCAGTGACAGCAAGACACACTGAGTCCTTACAGATAGGAAGCCATCTTTCTCCACTCTTTGATTTTCCAACAAAATCTCTTTCCTTTATTTGCTATGCTTTTTGGAGTTGGGTTTCTATAACTTAAAATTAGTCAAGTTCTTGACTAATTTTTGGTCATCTGACAACCTTCCAATCACATTAGGTACACACAGATGCACTTTATGCATGTAGCATCAGCCATGGTCAGTTGAATTCCCTATCATGAGAACTTTCTAATAGACATCGTATTATTAAAACAGCATTGGGTGGCACAGCAGGCCTCTCCTGCCTGGCCCACTGCTCCCCTTGGCGGTGTGTTTCAGTCAGTCTGCCTGCTCTGCTCCCCACTCTATCTCTGGTGAATCCTCTCACCTTCCATGACTCTGGCCTGTACCCCAGCTCTTGTATGCATAAATAAATGTTTAAAAAAACAGCATTGGGGTTCAGTTATTTCAGAATGAATATGACTGCCTCAGCCCTGGTGTTACTTTTATGTTTCCAGTAAGTAGTAGCCTTACCATAGTCAACTGTGTCTGCTGATTCCTTTACTCTCATATTGTGTTCAGGCTTTAATCCTAAGCAGGTTCATCTATCTAGTTAGATCCTCCAGTTTGACCTTGCCAAAATCCTAGCACAATCAGAAGGCCTGTTTTTCCTGGTGTCATGTCTTCTTGGTTCAGATGATTACCGAAGAAAAGGATTATGAAGCTACTAAAACACACAAGCTATTACAGAAACCCAGACTGCCTTGAGAAAGCAGCTGGAAAACAGGACACCCACCCTCCCTTCCTCTCTTCTCCCAAACAAATGCCATATGTCTGTTCGCAATACATTCTGGCTCACTGCTATGTGGCTGACCTTCGATACTGAAAAGATGCCAAAACACTTGGGACCCAGTTTTTCTTTCAGTTCATTGTTATCGTCACATTTAATGTGGTTGTGGGATAAAAATGAAAATTATGATAAACAGGCTTATAATTCTTTGAAGTACTCCATCTATGAGACAAAATTCTAGGCATTTCATGATATTTAAGATTGTTCACAGAAGAAGCTTTTTGGGGGCTTAGAAAATAATAGTCCTCATACCTAGGGTCTAGAGCCATTTCAGCTTTGGTGTCATTTGAGAACATCTGAGAAGCAGGACATTTTCAATTCCTTTCTCTACATACCCAGAATTCAGTTACAGATTAGTACACTGAGTATAAAACCGTTGTTCACAGTGGGAGTTGCCCTTCCACGTGTGGCAAGGTACAGTGATGAATCTTCTTACCACATCTATAGCAAAAATAAAAGTTCCCCTCAAAGTTAAAGTTACTTTTGTATGGGCTTCCTAGGGATGCTGTAACAAAGAATCACAAGTTTGGTGACTTAAAAGAACAGGAATGTATTCTCTCACTCATAGTTCTGGGGGCTACCTGTCCAAAATTGAGGTGTCACAAGACCAGGTTCCCTCTGAAGTAGCTTCCCTTGCATCTTCTAACTTCTATGATGGCATTTGCCAACAATGCTCGGCATTCCTTGACTTGTTGGTGCATCTGCTGTCAGATGACCATCTTCTCCCTGTGTGTGTCTTCCTATAAGGCCCCCCGTCACGCTGGAGTAGGACCACTCTCACAGCATGACCTCAGTTTCACGTGATTACATCTGCCAAGACCCTATTTTGAAATAAGGGCAGTCTCAGATACTGTATGTCAGGATTTTAACTATACTTTGGGAGTTCACAATTCAAACTATAATAGATTTATTGTTGCCCTGATGATAACACTCACACACACTCATTATAAAAATAGGAAAATTATTCAGAGAAGTATAAGGAGGAAATTAAAAAGCATCCAGATTTCTATCACCAGAAATAACTGTTAGCAATTTGGTGAACATCTTTTCAAATATTTTTCATACAAACCAGATGGTTTCTTTCTTTATCATCAGAAATAAGTCAAGTTGAAGGACAGAGGCAGATAAAGATGACTGCAGTTTCATGCAAATTATAATAAATTTTGCTGTAATATGCTTCACTTTTTGTTACATGGTGCAACTATCTCTTTAGGATAAATGTCTACAAAAATACATGGATAGAATAAAAATATACACTTTATACATTTTTATCCATATTACCAAAGTATGCACCAGGAAGGATGTACCAATAGTTTCTCCCACCAATAATGCATGAGATTCTATACTCTGCCTCTGGTTTTGCCCTAGTGACTATAAGTATTAATGAAATATATAAGTTTAAAACTTAAAATTCATGAATATTTATAGGTATGTTCTCTTTTATGAAAATCTAAACCATTGTTCTTTATGCTTAGATACCAAACATGAATCTATAATTGGATTTTTAAATCTTTAAATCTTTGACCTAGGCAGATTTTTTTTTGTTTGGGAGTGGGTTGTGGAGTTGCATTCTCAAGATTCTGATGGAGTTATTTTTCATTTCTTTGTTTTGATTTTTAGTTCACTCTAAAATATTGTGTTGTTTGAGATATGAATGAGGGAATTCAGTGTTTCCTGTGCTTTTCCAAAGGATCAGGTGTATTCAATAAAGGACTTACACTAAGTCACAGAAAAATATGCACATTCTAAAAACAATCAGAACATAACACTGAGTACATAATGGTAAAAAGCAGTACTTTTTAGGCAGGATATTCATAGTGAATTGAGTT
The DNA here is from genome assembly GCA_019455555.1 of Galemys pyrenaicus. NCBI lineage: Eukaryota > Metazoa > Chordata > Mammalia > Eulipotyphla > Talpidae > Galemys > Galemys pyrenaicus. Next base: position 629,139 of record JAGFMF010012168.1, on the reverse strand, counting down.
ACTCAGCATTCCTGTGATATCCCTATTCTCTCCCATTCAATATAACCTATGAGATCATGAGAGTAAAGAGCATTATGGGGTTACTCTTGAATCTTACTTAATTCATTTTAAGTTGCAATATCAGCAAATTTAGGGATTTTTGGTTCAAATGACTTGCAGATCATCTCTCAACACTAAAATGGCGTGAGGTTAAAACTCCTGGTTCAGAGAAGTGCTAAAAAAATTTAGTGGCAAAAACCTAAAGCTCAGGAGGAAATTTGCTTCCTCCCAGAGATCTATTGAGGGAGAGGTCTCCAGTCAAGCTTACCAAAACAGTAATTTTAGATCAAATGAAGTTTTAATTTGAATATCTCTTTCATTGGAACCTCATATGGATTCATTATTAAAGAAAATTTGTGCCTCAAGTACACTATTACTCACTTTGACTTTTTACTGGTAACTTTCCTTTGGGTTGTCTAGTGATTCTATTCTTTCAGCCTCATCAACATGTGTTCAGGCAGTGTGTCAACTCAAAGCCTGAGTTCAGGCCCATAACTTTTCATATCAGCTGGTCTTTAGCTGCTGCAATCAGTCTCCTCATCCTGATCTCTTTAAATGAGTAAATGAAATTAAAGTGTTCATCTCAGACTGTAACATCAATGCCATTTTCACTCCTAGTAGTTTCACAATGGTCTCATTAATATTTCCAAGTGCAACACACTGAGACGTTTAAATTGCCAAATTGCTAGTACATGTGTTCTTTGAGAACAGGTATGCAGGTAACCATGGCAATGATGTCTCTAAGCAGGATGGGAGTGGGGTGGAAAACTATTTCATTAATTGAAGGGGAAAAAAGATTTCCAAGATCACAGGGGAAAGGGAGAGAGAGAGAGGAGGAGGTAGGAGAAAGATGAGGAGAGACAGAGATAGATAGATGAGAGGGACAGAGAGAAGGATTTCACAGTTGTTATTTTCCTTTCATCATTAAATCATGCAACCCAGAGAAATTCCAAAGTATTTGCAAGGTTTAAAGAAATTACAAGATCAGATAAAGCAGCATTTTTACCCTTTCCATATATTAGTGATTGACTTGTACCAGATTTCATTTGGTTGGGTTTTTATATAGTTTGATTGAAACGCCAATGTATCTCCTGAAAAGGCTGATTGTGTCCTATGATTTAAGGTGAAGAAAAGAAGAATATTCACATAAGTAGTCTGTGTAGGTGGCAAAGAGCTCTATTTCAAGTTGTTAGCACCTGAAAAACTGATTTGATCAGTAAAATTCATTTTCAACTTTATTTCTTTGCCCTTCCCCCACCTCTGGTAGTCAACTTTTTTTTTTTTTTTTTAAGAATAAAGAAATACTGTGAAGAAGAGGGGCATCTGGTTGATAGGGAGGAAAAAATAAATGTCTGAAAATGGTTTCGGAGAGAAGCCTAATATTTTGCTTTCATTTAAAAGACACTGCAGATTGGTGATTAGATCAGCTTCTTTCATTTAACCAAATGTGCCCTTGTTTAACTTGCTACTTCAAATATCTGATAGAAATGTCATAATGGGAAAGTTAGGATTTTTAGAAACCCTATTACCCAGACAGACAAACTAACTTCTAATAGACCCTGGCTATAGTCTGTAGATTTCTTTTCAAATTAGAACAACATCCAGCACCTGAATGACCCATATTGTTTCTCTGGTTCCTGATGAATTTATTTTATTGCTCTCTGCATGTCATATTATCAAATTAACTCAGTAGGAAAACAGCAGTAGGCACAACTATGACCAAAGAGAGAAAGTAAAGAGTTATATTCTTAGGATCCACTCCTGAAAGGGTAAATCCACTTTTCATCACTATTGGGAAAGGCAATGCAGGACATTTTATTTACAGCATGGTGGGAAGCAACTAAGAATGGGTGGCTAATTATTAACCAAATGGATTTTATTTTAAAACAAACATCTATTTTCTGCCAAACAGATTTCTATCTTGGAAAGCATGCATCTAATTTCCCAGAATTAGCCAGAATGCATGGCCTGAATTATAATAGCTGTTTGGGTACAGCTAAGCCCAATGTATTGATTACATTGGTCCCCATTGCAACTCAGAGGCCTGGAGGTTGTGCTACTTGCTGTATTTTGAGAGCTGCGTTTCTCAGGTGCACTCACAGGGAGAGTTAATGGGAAATAAAAACAGTACTTTTTTTTTTTTCTCTGAGACTTTAGAGGACAGTAGAGACAGACATTTTCAGCCTGGTCATCATGGAAAATGTGGTATTATGAACATTTAAGTTTACTTTTCAAAGGCAGAGAAAGATCACGTGAGGGATCTAAGAATGTTGCTGATCATATGGAAGAAGCATTTTTTTTTTTTTCTGAGAATGAGCTAAGGGAAGAAATGAAAGCAAACCATACCCATGTCAGGTCCTTTGAATAACGAGGTATTTCAATGACCCCCGCCCCCCCATAGCTGATGAGTCAACAAAATCTCCCATACAAGAGACAAAGATGTGACTGAAGAAGAAGCAGTGATTGAAGGGTGACCAGAAAGCTAAGTGGGCTTCTTTGGGGTTGTTAATTCAAATCTATCACTTAGTTTTTGAACCAAACCAGTCATAAATCATGTGGCTTCTATAAAGTGATTCATCTAAAACTTCTTTATTCTTGTGTTCCATTTCCTAAAATATAGTCACTCATGCAACAGCCTTACACAAAGGGCATACAATTAGCTGGCACAGTTAGTACAGTACAACTCCTCCAGTGCAAACTTAAGCATTCACTATGCAGGTGGTACCGGATACAGAAAGACAAGTGTCTCTTTTTTTATTCTTTCAAGAGTGTCTCTGAAATTTTTTACTTATAATTTAACAGAACACCAGCTAGAGCTCACATGTTAAGTAACACTTGAACTCATAGTAATCTTTTCTTCCCTTCTGAGTTCTGGGGTAAAAGTTAAGCTATCCCATTAAAAGTTGCCCCTTCCAAAGTCATCATAATCAATGGTTTTACTTTTCTGAGCCCCAAGTTTGTTGCTTAGTCCTCAAGCATCTCAGATGACTGTGAGTTTCTTAGCTTAAACTACAACTGCAGAGTATTTTTATTATCTGAAATCACACTAGTACTGCACAGTCAAGAGATTATAATTTGGCCGTGGATATATGGAGAATTTTATGTAGATTATAAAAAACCTTTTCTATATCTGATTCACATTGCAAATAGAGAAGCTAATCAGAGGTCTCAAGAAGGTAACACATAGGACAGCTTCACCATTGCATGTGTTCAATTCATGGCAGAGAAGGTCAGGGTCATCAAAGAATGATGGTTTCCACATAAACAATTCTGGCCACGGGCACTTCTGCTCTACTATGACTGCCAATGAGATGGGGATTGGTAGGTGGGAAGGGGAACTTTGGCAGAGGGAGCCTGAGAGCTTTCTCTAGAAAACTCAAGCATGGCTCATAATTGTATATCTTGTTCTATATTGAACATCATAAAAATGGAAGGAGAGACAGAAACCTGCCCTTCAACTCAGTGTGAAGCCAGAAGAGCAAGCCAGAAACAGCCAGAGTTCTCAACATGGCCAGTGACTGGAGAGAGAGCTCATTGCTTAAAGTTGAGAACAACACTCCATGATGAGGTACGGAATAGGCTCGGCCAGTTTACTGACAAAATTCAGGGCCTTTCAAACTCTGAATGTTTACTCTAGTGAATACTGTTTTGTGTCCACCCAGCACTTGCTCCATTTTCCTGTGACTATCATGATGTCTTGATCTAGTCAACAGTTGGAGGTATATTTCTTCTCTGTTCTATCCATGTGCTCTGTGACCACCTCATATTCTCCAAATCCAAGGATGTGAGTAAGGTCAAAGTAATCTGGGCATTCATTCCACCCTCTGGTGACTAGATCAAGGTCCAGTGTGTGGCTCGAATCTGGTCAGTCATGGTCAATGGCATTTACTTCTGGGCGTGCCTTAAAAGGGGGTTCTTTTTATGCGTGAAGCTAAGATGACTGTGTCATGGAGCTGTAGCCAGAGGGTGAAGACCACAGACAGAAGCCAGGTAGAGTGACCAGGAGAGAGACTCAAAGTAACTAAGCACAGAATTAGAGGCCTGTAGCAATATCCCACAGATTAGTCCTATAGTATGACGCTGTTTAATAAAGCAATACATTTTTATTGTCTTAAGTCAGTTTGGATGGGACTCTCTTTTTAAGAGAGCTAGTGGCAGTGAACCTCTTTCCTGTTATATTGCTCACCACTGGCCTCTTAGAGCGCACTACCTTCTTAGGAGCCACCAAGCACTGTATTCTCACAAGTCTACCCCTTCAGCCAAATTCCACTAAATCCTTTCATGATTCAGCCTAAACTCACTTTCTCGAGATTTTCACTCATACTTTACCCTTACTCACCTCAAGGCAAATTTTAAAACACCCGCATTCCACAAAACTTTAATATTTTATGAGGACATGCTTTTTGAGAATGTTCATCTCACCCATGAGGATGAGATTTTCAACTCCTAACACCATTGATTCCAAAGTACATAACAATCATTCCCCCCCCCCCTTTTTTTTTTTCTTTTAACGTTGAGTCTAGTGATCTCAACTTGGCTTCACAGGGAATCAGATTTAAGCCCTTGAAAAATAGAGATATTTGGGACCCAGCCAGCAGAAGTTTAGATTAAACTGGTCTGAGATGAGACCAAACCTTAGTATTTTTTAAGAACTCCCAGGTGATAGTGTGCAACGAAAGCATCGCCGTTTAGGCAGTCCACGGTATCCTTAGGGGGACTCTACACACTAGGTGCAGCATCAGAGATGTGTGCTCCTTTGGGGACCAGGCCTGTGCTTTGTAGACACCAAAAGAGGCCAGGCCTGCTATTTGAAGACATGCCAAAAAATTGTGACCAAGTTTATGGTACATTTTAAACATTTATATTTCACAAACGAATGCTTTTAGCACAAAATAGGAAACTACCTAAGTGTGCCATTTACCAGGTAACTAACAGGTATATGACAAATATGATATTTAGGCAGCAAGGATACATCAATAAAAAGATATACATTCTGTCATCTTTCAGTCCTGGGACTGTAGTTCTCTAATGAATATTTCCTCAGGTAGTGATGAGGTTGAAAATCGAAATTTGAAATTCTCCACAATTGCAAGGCCTGGGAGAATGACCTTTTTATCCCAGGTCCTTACTCAGCAGTTTGGAAGTCCTTAAATTTACTGAGACAAATCCAGACTCAAGTAGGACACTACTTCTGAGAGCAGGACTCTGGAATAACTGTATATTTTTAAAGTTCCCTGGTAACTCTGTACAATTAGCCCATTCCAGTATTTGAGAATCACTGAAATCTATTATCTTTAGCACTTTTCTAATTCTGAAGTTCCATAGATAGAGCTCTGCCTACCCAAGTAAACTGAAAATATTATCATGATGTTTATTATATTTCCATGGAAAAAGAAGAGACTAATTCACCTTTATTGCTTTTCTGATTTTATTTTTTATCCAGTTCAGGATGACTACATTTTCCTACACTTATCATTTACTTACTATAAACTAGGAAAATGCCATAAGGGCTGTGTTACTCATCCCCCTGCTAACAGTTCTCTGAGGGGGCATATTTCCTCCACCATTGTCTGTGATCTTAGGGAGGCTGTCAGTCAAGACACCTTGCATGCAATCCAAGCTAAGATAATCAGGTTTTCTCTCTTAAGATTTTGGACCTTGAGTTAAACAGTGCAAGGACAGAAAAAAAATAAGGTTAGGCTTTATTCATTCAGAATAACATGCAGATGAGACACTCAGTTCAATATCCAGATGCTTAAGATGTCCAATTCCTGCCCTTTCTTGGTCAAACTTCCAATTTGCTGAACTACCCATGGTTTGTCAACAATTTCCTATTTTGCTAAAGTTAGCCAGCATTGGCTGCTGTTGCTGACAATTGAAAAACCCCATAGGGCATAATGGTACAAGCGGTCTGTGTTGTCAGGATTGGTGGTAGATCATGGGCAGGGGAGGGGGACAAGCAGAGTGTGAGAGAATGAGAGTCCCCGACTAACCTTAACTGTCAGGTGTGTGTGCGTTGCAAATTAAGAAAATGTTTATTCACTGCAGACATAATGTTACAACCTGCAAATGGTTATGAACCAAAAGATAATAATGAGGTGGGGTCTGGGACTATAATCCCAGTAAATTTGGGTTGTACCACCACAAACACTAAAAAAATTAAAAAACCCAATACCCGAAGAGATGACATCTACATGAAATAAAAGGTATGTAGAAGACATGGCTTTATACACCAAAAGCCAAAAAAAAAACTAATGCCAGTTGGATGCCTTCCTACTAATCAAATCAGACCACTGAGTTATGGCTCAGAAAATATAAGAAATGCTCATGAATCTACATATGAATAACAAGTATTAATTGTGAATTTAGCTATGATATGGCTTGTGATGAAGCACTGACTTCCTTCATTTACTTGTCCTAGAGTGGTTACAAAAAATACATCAAAACACATGAAAGACTCCCCTAGAAATAGAAATATTTGGGGTCCAGCACTTACACTTCTACAGACATATTTACATTTATTAATATATTGTAGTTCTACAGCACAGTATTCCCAGGCATTTGCGAGTGGTTGCCAGGGGCATTAGGGTATAGCTTTATGGTCCAGGGGATACTGGGAACACCTGGGGCTAGCAGGTAGGCCCATGCTGCCACAGAGAAACATTTTACTTTGAACCGAGGGGAGCTTCACACCATGTAGGTGGGAAAAGGCTCTAATGAGTTCTGGGGTTTTGAGTTGGCCAAATGCTTGCCCTTTAAATAATAAAGTGATAGCGAAGAGAATTTGGTGAATTGGAGGAAGGAAACGAGCCACCAAGTAAAAGGAATATGGGAGGATGACTGCCATATACGTGTGCTTCATTGGTGTCAAATGTGACACTGACCTCTTTAGCCAATGCCATCTCCACTAATTTTAAAATAACCCCAAGAGGTAATCATTATTCCCATTTAACTCTTACAAACAGGCTTGAATGACAAGAGTCACTGAGGGTGTGTGCAATGATAAACTCCTGGGCAAGACAGCACATATCTAACAACAAATGTGGGTAGTTCAACAAGACTCTCAAAGCTAGAGATGTGTGAGGAGAGAATTGCAGAAGCTTTGCTAAATAACGTCACCTAGTTTGGTCAGCCACGAAGGAAGGACTGAGGTCACTGGTATTTCTAAACTGGGGTATGAATCCTCTGCTAAATGGTATCTGTGGGGTTGGTGTGTGTGTGTGTGTGTGTGTGTGTGTGAAATTTTCTTTTCTTAATAAATATGTTATATCACTGTGTCCTGAAGAGGAAAGTTCACATCTCTCAGCTTTACCAAGAGAGCTCTTTTTTTTTTTCCAAGTTGGCCACTAAATGAGGTCAATTTCTCTCCCTCTTCTGGATACCTCACTCCATTTGGAAGGTCTCTGCTTGGCATTAATTCTCTAGGGTCCCTAGAGTGCATAAGGACACTTTCACAAAAACACTGCTCTGCTTGTATGGCATGATCAATGTTGAAATGATGTCTGAGTAGCTTTTAAGATAGTAAATCAGTTGGAGCTTTGGAAAATGGATGTGTTGAAAAGGTTTCAGATCTGCAGAGAAACACCTGCCATACTGCATACAGGTGTACACGTATTAAGGGTATGGTGGCAACGGAGTCACTGTTCCTTCACTCAGACCTTAGCCAACCTATTTTCTAATTAGTAAATGGGTACATAGTTACAGTGTGGTAGTTCCCAAATGTTGCTGATCATCAGAACGCAACTTTTCTTCTATTGCTTACTATATACCAAGAGCCATAATAAATATCTTACCCCCACCCCCAATTGTCCTGCCAAAGATATATAATTTCCCTCTTTCGTAGATGAGATAGTAGACCCAGCCAGGCGGAATTGTTTGTTAAAACAGTAAAAGGCAAAACTATAATTTAACCCTAAGCAGTTTTCCCAGGAGCTCATTCTCTTAGCATGATGTTAAAATATAGTAGACTAGGGTTAGAGCCTAGGAATGAGAATAATTAAAAAGCCCTACTGATTCTTATGCATACAGTTCAATATCAATCCAAGTGTCCACTGGTAAGTCTTCAATGTGCATATAACTCATTAGGGTTCTTATTAAATTGCAGATACTGATTCAGCAGGTCTGAATGTCTGCGTGTGTCAGGACCAAAGCTGCAGATCCTCAGACCACAGTTTAAGTAGTAAGTTAGTGAAGCACAGCGCTCAGTAATGCAATGCTTTAAACTGTTCTCTAATGAAGTCATGAGTTCTGCATCCCCAGATAAATTGCCAAGCATCTCCACTCCTTAGCAGTGTGATTCCTACGGCAATAAAACCGCTCAATGAATATTTGCTAAGCAATTCCCTTCAAAAATTATATTTTTTAAATTGGGGTAACTCTGGTGTACAACACTGTATGATTCATAGGTATAGATTCACACCTCTTCAGATGTATGTTATCACACCACACCCACCACCAAGGCACCAAAACACCATAGTCCATTCAGCTCCCTCACCCCTTTACTCCTCATCCTCACTATCCCCTCTGGTAGCCTCAATTCTATAGTGTTTGTTTGGTTACACTTTGTCTGTTCCTTTGATTTGTCTTTCTATATTCATTCATTCATTCACGCTCATGTGAATGAGCTCATCCTGTATTTGCTTTTCTCCTTCTGACTTATTTCACTTAGTATGATCAACCTCAAGTTCCATCCATGTTGTAGCAGATGGCAAAAGTTCACCTTTTTTATAGCTGAGTAGTAGTCCACCGTGTCTATATACCACATCTTCTATATCTAGTCATCCACTGATGGACATTTAGGCTGTTCCACAACTTAGCTTTGGCAAAGAGTGCTGCCATGAACACAGGAGTGTGTACATTCCTCTGAATTAGTGTTTTTTTTTATTCTTCAGGCTGATCCCAAGAGGTGGGATTGCTGAATTATGTTAATATGTAAATCTTGAGAGACGTATTCTCTTTGAGAACTCAACACAAGGCTATTTGGAACAGAGGACTTTGCTCTCAGAGTATAGGTGCTCTTTACTTCTACCCAGGAAAGGTTAATGATTCTGTTCCAGTATCTGCTCACTTACTCTGGTTATCACTGACACTAGTCATCTTTTAGGAGTCCTGGAAAAATTAGCTCTACATTAGTGGTCACTGGAACTCAGAACAAAGGCAGATGGGATGAATTCTTCAGAATTTACAAAAAGGCTTATTTTGTTCCAATAAAACCTGTTCTGTGGCATTGAAGTTGTATGTGTTTGTTCAAAACTATCCATGTTTATTACTGCAGTTTCTTATATACTCTCACCCTGTGAATGAAAACCTCTATGCAAGTTCTTGACTTGCCCTCTTCATTTTCCTATCAGATTCACAACTATGTGGAGCTGTCATCACAGAAAACGAATTGTCCTCATTCCTCCCCCAAAAGAGCTTGCTCATGATTTTATCAACCTTTGATTAGTCTTTCATCTTGGAAAGAAAAATATGTCCAACTCAGTCAGCTTTTAAAGTAACTCAGGTTATTATCATGCTTATTTTTTAAATGACCACCTCAAACTCAGAGTCCTCCTCATTCTCCTCATTAACTCCCCCACCCCCCCACACATAAAGATTTGGAGCCAACACACACACACACACACACACACACACACACATTGAAGATTTGTGAGTTAGTTTATTTCCGGACTACAACATAGACATGTATGCATAAAACCTAGAGCTTATGACATTTTGGAACTGAAAGACTTTTCTCACTAGGATGATATGAATACCAACTTTCTTCAAGTAAAGCACAATGCCCAACACCTCACTGCCTGCAGAAAATATGTGCCCTGTTCCTTAGAAAGGTGAACTTTGAAAGTGAGAAGACATCAGCTTATTTAGAAATACACCATTCTAAGTCCTGCACCTAGCAATTCAAATTCAGAAGAGAAGAGGGACCTAGGAGTCTCTTTTCAATAAGATTCCCAGTGGCTCTGCAATAGATGCTCACCGCTTAAAATGGGAGACTCTCATGTAAACACTTAACCGCAGTCAGCATGATACATTACACTACGGGAGTGTGTTCAGGCCCTGAGCACATGTGCGTATTTCTGAGGGAGGGGAGAGGGGTCAGAATTAAACTTTGAGTGGAGAGAGGGTAAGGAGTAACTTCTCTAAAGACTGCTTAAGTTGAGTTTTCAGAGAGAAGTAAAAACTCAGCAGATGCTGGTGGGTGGGATATAAGCAAACATGCATCTTCTGAGGTATGATTGTTGCAGATAAAGTTAGGGGGAAATGGGAGAAGATACAAGCTGTTGGCACATAACGTCATGTGGACTGTATGTTACTCAACCTTGGGGGGCACTGATAACATTGTCACAGTTTCTTGTGTTAATTGTAATAATTTTCTGACACATGGCAGCAAAATATCTTGAAATAATGTGTTTCTAATTTGTGCAAAAAAGAGGTGTGGCAACAGGGAGGGAAACGCAAGGAGCACTGTCCTCCTTCACTAGTCTTCCTTCCCATGGATGCTCATCTCACTCCATAAGGAGCACAGGGGAGCCTGGTGGGAAGGCTACAATTCCACCCCCTGCACTGATTGCATGTCAAATGTTAGTACCTGCTCAAAATAGAGAGTGATCTGGGGGTTGGGGGAAAGAGACAAATAATCAGAGAAGTAGAAGTTGAATTAGGGGATGATCATCAAACATGATTTTACTACTTTTCTTTCTCCAAATGTTGGTGCCAAGACACTAATCAAACAACCAATTTGCAGAGCTGCGTGGAGATGACACCAAGGAACCAGTAGACACAGATGTCCCGAGAGCCCCTTCGCTTGACACTCCAGCCATCTCTGGAGAGGTACCGTTCGTTTCCCATGAGACACATCACAGTTGCCTGTGCCTACCCTTATTTGCGTCTTTACCAGCATTCCACTCTGTTAAACTGAATCTTTGATAATTTCAAAGACTCAAGCCTAGCGACGTTTTCATTCAGTTTTGAAGGGGATATCACCTGGCTGATCTGTCAGTGTAAACACTTCCCAGATCTGACACGCGTCCCTCCCAAGAGAGCTAACGAATCTACAGGTGCACTGTTAGCCTTCTCACTGTTGTTACTATCAGAACTACTAAAAACTAACATTTACCCATCACTTTCCACACGCCTATCAGTCACTCTATATTTTTATGTGATTCTCATTTACTCCTCACAAGAATTCTGTAATGTAACTATTATTAAATCTCATTTAAACAGGAGCTCATGCTTCAGAGAGGTTAAGTAAGCTGCCCTGAAACACACAGTTGATAAGGAGCAGAGGCACAACCCAAGTCAGCTCCATCTGATGCCAAAGGTCACAGCATCAATCAGTGACTGATACAATCCCCAACCCTTTGCTTTAAATAATCAACTATATCAACACTGTCATCATCATCATATCTAAACTTTTGTGAGTCAAGTTCTCTCTAGCTCATTTGAACTTCACAACCTCATGCAGTGGATGCTATTATTTCAGAGATGAGGGAACCAAGGCACAGAGAAGTTAGAGTATTGGCCAAAGACCACCCAGTTAGTAAGTGATGGAGGTAGGGCTAAGTCCTTCAACATGGCTGCTGAGATACTATTTAAAACTTATCCCAACTTTGCATTTTCTTTTTACGTAGCAGTTTTAGTACAATTAAATCCAACATTTTCGAGGTATTTTAACAAGCATCTAGTAAAATATACTGAGTTATTCAAGTCTATGTTTCAATCCAGAGGGAGACTAAAGCAGACAAGAAACTCTAAGTACAAGGTAACTTAAACAGAATCTGCTATCTGGACAGAATCATATTGTAAAATGTCTTCTTGATATTAATTTCTTCATTTAATCGTCCAGAGATTGATATATGTTAACTGAGTTCCTGAAGTTCCTGGAACTGCAAAGTCGGGGTAGATTGGACAGGACGCCTGACCTCAAGAAGCTTACCCTTTGGGAGGTGGCTCAGGAGGAGTGAGGGATTGCAGGATGGGTGCCATGTGCATCAGGAACTCTACGAGGACAGGGTGTCAGCCTCATTCTGCTCCACTCCCTACCCAGCACTGAGCGCAGGGTCAGGTGGAGAGTGAGAACACAAACATTTATGAGTGCATGTGTGTACAGTTACTATGCTGTGCTGAAGCCTCAGGGTGCAGGGAGGGGCTAAGTCAGCTGCGCAGGGGATAAGAGGACAATGGACAGACTTCCAATGCTTAAAGGTAGTAGTTGAACTGGGTGTGGTAAACTGAAGCACTAGGAGGCATTAACAAGGGAAGGGTGGGGAGAGAGAACTGGAGGAACAGAAAAACCACAAGAGCCTTATGAATGAGTTGTGATGATGATGATGGTTCTGCGAAGAGCTTTCCAATTTGGCTGGAGGGACACTTAGAATGGTAAACCTGCTGCCGTACTGAGGAAGAACCAGGGAAGCAGGAGGACTAAAGGGGAGGTGGGGTATGCATTTGGTGGGTGGTAACTCTTTAAACCCCAACTCACTGCTTTATGATGCTATTGCCTACCTTATTTGCTATTTTCTGACTAGAAAAGCAATATACTCTCATCATAAAAATTCCAGCAATACAGATAAATAACTAAATATAATTCTTGTCCACCAACCAGAGACAACAAAGGACAACTTGTTGTCTTCACACGCAGAGGTGTAGTTTTGCAGTTAAATTGTGTCATCTAAAAGAATACTATCTGTCCACATTGCTTTTTTGTATTTAATAGAGGGTGAATGTGTATTTACATCATGATTTCTAAAATTCTGCAGAGTAGAATTATGTGGAGATACCATATGTGGAGATACCATGATTTTATCAATCTTTTCTGCATAAGCATTTGGATGATTCAAAAATCATCCAAAAAAATAAAAAAAGCTTATGGAGAGGGATGACTGTGATAACTGCCCATGTAGCTAAGTCTTCTTTTGTTTCCATGATTATCAACTTAATATGAAGTTTAAGAAGTGGAATTTCCGAGTCAAATAGTTGCACACTGACAACCTAGGTTACTTATTACTGAGTTGCTCTTTAGAAAAGTCATGTCAATGTATGTCTCTCCAAAAATGCATCTCCTTTGCTCTATCTTTACCAACTTAAAGTATTACATTGGTTCTACCCTTTGCTTATGTGACAGGTGAAAATCAGCATCCTCTTATTATTTTAATTTCTTTGATTACTACTGAGCTTGAACTTCTCTGCACATGATTATTAAGCACGTATTCTTTTAATGAATCACCTTTTTGATCATTGTTCTGTTATGATGCATTGCCTGTATTAGTGTATAAGTCCATTGCAAACCCATTTTAATGATAAAAAACAATATGGTTCAGTTACCTACAGATGGCTTCCAACCAAACCTCTTCTCAGTATCAGTACTAGACAGACTTTGTAACCTGAGAATCCACAGCCAAGAAGACATCAGTCCTCCGGGGAGGACTAAGGAAATGAGTTGCAAACCAAAAGGGATTTCCTCTGGTGGTTCAATTAATAAAATGCTCTGGTCTGTGACCCACTTCAGCTTTGGCAATTTTTGATCATTGCCTGTATGTCTCTGGAGAACAGAATGAATGATGGAGCCACTATCTGAGATGTTTTAGGAAAAATCTGGCAAAACTTACTCAGTTATTCTGAAATTCCTTTGCTTAAACAGCTATATGCTTCAAGGAGAACGATCAGTGGATTCCCTCCCATTCACCAGGTCTTTTTTCTAGGTCTTTTTTCTTTAACTTGTTCTTATGCACCTGCACACAGTAGGGGTGCTTCTTGCCACTCATGTTTTTTGACCCCTGAAGCACTTGGGATGATACGAGCACTAGGCCTATTTTCTCCTTTGGGTCCTTCAAGGGCTTTGCTTATAGCAAACTTTCTCACTCCTTTCTCTTCACTTCTCTGACAATACTTCCCTTGTCCTTTTGTTTCAGGATATCAGGAGAAGGTTTGAGCAAAGTGTGAGTGCATGCACACACTCATGTGAATTAAAAAAAAAAAAAAGAGAGAGCTCAAGGAAATAAACAATTATAGCCAAAAACAAACAAGCAAGCAAGCAAGCAAGCAAACAAAAAACCACAAGAACAAAAGGACAAAGACAATCCAAAGGGATCATTGGGGGGAGGGTGGGGTACAGACCAGGATGAGGGCAGAAAGAGCACAAGGGACCAAGGTGATAGTGCACAGATGAAATGGTGTGGGAATTCCCTGAGGACTACAAAAGATATCAAATATAATTAAATAAATCTTAAAAAACCCCAAATAATGTCAAACATTAAAAAAAAATTAAATCGTCTCACTCAAAAAAACAAAACAAAACAAAAATAAAACAGATACGGAACTTCAAGGCTAAAAAAACCCAAAAAACTAAAGCTGAATGTCTTAGAAGCTACAACTAATTGGACCTCCAGAGACCCCTCCCAGAATTACAAACATAGCAGATCAGTATTTGAGCAGATCAGTATTTTGCATCAATGTTAGGCAACTGTCAAAGGCCACAGAAGGAGACAGTGGCAGAGCTGGGATTCAAACTTAGACCCTATGATCCCGATACATTTCTGTGAGGCTACTTTGCTTCATGAACCACCAGGTCTTCTCCCTAGGTTCTTCAGTTGGGTGACCCAAGCCCAGACGGCTAAGCGACTGGTCATGCACACTCAGACTTTCTCATCTGAGCTGAGTGGAAAAGAAAGGTCCTGATGTGTTGGCCACAGCTGGGCACTTCCCTGTGCTGACTCATCTTTGACATGACAATGCAACTTCACAAGAGAACATTCAATGTGTACAAGGAGGGTCAGGGCGATTAATCATGACATACTGTATAAAGTGAGCTAAACCCATGCTTTCTGCAAGTCCCCATTTAGGGCCATTTCTTAGGAGTCTTTAGCCCTATATAGTGGTGATGACCCCACATCAGTTACCTTTAAATTGAAATCAACCCACCAATCCCTGCATGCAACTTGATCTCTTCTCTAGGGTTTGTGCACTTAAACCTGGGTTTGACAGCACATGGAGGATTTATGTGAAAATGCCTCACAGACATTCTTTTCTTGGAGCTCCTCCTTTCAGCATGACATGGAGTGGGGAGCCACCAGGAGGGTGGCGTGGGGCATTCCCTCTCTCCCCTCCCTTGCTTCCCCCTGCTGCCTCTCACTGGCTCCTAACTCCTCAGCCAGATTGTTCTCTCCTCTCTCTGCTCTTTCTTAGCCTTTCACTCTGCACAACATTTAAATGAGAACATTTTGTTACTGAACCATTTTCTTGGGGTTCCTTTTTCCCTCTCAGCTGGTCAATTATAAACAGAGCTGGCAACTTCACATTTTTCTCCTCCATCATTTCCCATAGGTACTGTTATTGTCTCAATTGTTACATAATGTTCTTAGCCCCATTTTAAGGAGCCTGAAGATCATTGAGGGTAATTTGCCCAGAGTCACCCTCCTAACACAAGGCACAGCCTGAATTCAAGCCCAAGTTCGGGCTTTACTGAATGACACTAACTTCCTAACTTATTGTCCTGAAATCACACTGTCTTCCTTGATTTCCAAAATATTGTGTAAGGGGCTGTCTTCCAGAGTCATCAGTACAGCCTGAGCTTTCAGCTCTCTCATTTGCAAAGTGAAACTTCACAAAGTCTCTCTGTTTTACTTTGCAAATGTTTCTCTGCTACTTCTACTTTTCTTTCCTTGAGGTTGCCTTTCCTCTTAGGAGATTTAATCAGGCAAGCTTCCCATAAAGAACTCTGAACTATTACAGATGAGCGCAGTTTTCAGGGACACTTCTGTTTTGTCCATGGCTCCATGAAGCAAGCAGTTGTGAAGTTTGCTTCCCAAACATTTATTCTATGAGATGCTCTCAAACATGGATGCTTATGTGAACTGTTAATAGATGTGGTAGGAAAAAAGGTTGCAGTCAAATAATTTTGGCAAACTGAACTGAAAGCATTCAAATTCCTTTCTCAAGATCCAAGGGAAATATTAGCATATTAAAGGTTCCGACAAGTTGTGTCACAATTTGTTCAGTTTTGCTGGACTTGGTGCTCCCCAGATGTGCTTGATCTTGAGCAACAGCTCTCAAGAGCCCACTGTGAACAGGCTTTTGGTCTACAGTCTCCTCTCCTATATTTCAAAGTGCACTGCTGCAGGGTCCTCTTTTAATCTGGGCCTGATCTTGCCATCAACTAGTTGGATAACTCTGAGAAGTCATGACTTTCTGGACCTCAGTTTCCCCATGCACATTACCACAGTGGGTGGTTGGCCCAGATTGTAACTTTCTTCCAGTTCTAGCATCCCATCACCTAAACAGGGCACTGGTGTGACCACAAAACAGAGGTATCACAGAAAACTGTATTTCCATCTCCTACTCTCCTTAATTCACCCAGAGACAAAATGATGATCTCTGCTTTCAAGCAAAAGAAGTCATAAGCATATTAATCTTTTCGCCATCTGCTCATAAATCATAGAAACTAAAGAGTTCTTTGAATTGCATGACCATGAACTTTTTTTTAGGACTTGGAGCTTAGTTTTGATGAGCAGGCTCCGGGATAATGGGAAAGCAGCTGGAATCTACAGTGTCCTTGTGGGAGACCATGTGGGACCTCAGGAAGCAGCTTCATCCATAAAAAGACAGTGCTGACGCTGTGCCCATCATTCCTTAAGTCATCTTGTACTCGGTGGCTCCTGCACCACCAGAAGTACTTATATGTGCTTCTGGTAACACCCTCTCTGCTTCAGTTCCCAGCTATCCCTAGAACTTGGAGCATGATACATAAATCTGTCTCTGAAAGTATCAATACTTGCATTGCGTGGACAAGAGTATGATAAGGCTATGATATTTAATATGGGAAAAAATTTGCTCTGCTTCAATGATACTTTCTTAGTAAAAATTCTTAAAATGCAGGGCAGGGTGACATCTCATAGCTAGACTTTGACCTTGGACCAAGCTAGGGTTGAACCCAGTATTGTCACGTATGTGCAGTGTATCCCTAGGCATCTGCTACCAACTGGTCCTCAGATTTTTCACGATAAAGGGGAATAACATGACTCACTACAAAGAGAAGCAATGCAAAATAATAAAAATTGTAAATGTTTTTGTAGAGTGCCTGGGCATGTATGCACTTTTATATCTATTAAAATCATTATAATTTCATCTTGTAAAAAGGGTCAATTGTAGGGTGAAGGATATAATTGGACTTTTAGTGGAGAACATGAGTATACAGATGTAGTTTAATAATGATGCATTTATTTGTAACCTATATAATCTTAAAATGCAATGCTTCTTCAATGAAAAATATTTTTAAAGGGTCAATTTCATATGTAAAATGAAAGGCGATCCAGAAAAAAATGATCACTGTCCCAAGGCTAGGAATCCTGCACAGCCATCAGAAAGGATAACCATAATTAGTGCTCCATGCCAAAGTTCATTAGGAAGCCTGCAATATTAATGCTGCCCAGATGCCCTCTTAATTAATGCCATTTTTGTTCATTATTGAACACTGCCACCTGGTGGATAGAAAGATCACATGCAGGCAAGGAAATGAGAGCTAAGTAAGGAAGGTCATCTGGTCACGCAGGAAGAGGCTGTTCTGTCCACCTTTACTGCATTGGTTTCAGCTTCATGATGTGGAGACATGCCCAGAGAGAGAGGTGGGAATTCCTGCTTATGCAAACTCACCTACGTCTTCATGCAGATTCAGAAATTGTGTTCTTCCAGAGCCTGACGTTGGTCATATGATCAGAGGTGAGGTGTGTCCTCTTCTACATGACCCCCCAATACTTTGACTCATCACACCTTTTATTTTTTTATATAAAGAAAATATATCATTATCTAAAAATATTTATTTATTTGTCCCTCCCTGTGCCCTCACCCCCACTGAGATAAAAGGAAGCTCCCTGACCCTGAGTATTCCTCATGGCACACAAGACCTAACACATAATAGGTGCTCACAAATTTTGTTACCTACAACATAAAAATAGCAACAATGCAAACAACCATGGCATTATTGTTTCTGGATCCTTCATTTGCCTGGGACAGAGCTAAGCTCTGTACATAGATCACCCAATTGAGTATAATCACCCAGTGGGGGTTGGGGGCATCACACCATGTAAGGTTAGAAATTTCCAGAGCTTTCAAAGAGATCGAACTTCTCAGTTAAATAATCATAGTTGCCTTTGCCCAGCACTATAAAGCCATGTCCTATTTAATCCTCTTACAGTTTGTACTACAGTTCCCCACATTTTATAAATTGGAAAGCTGAGTCTCACAGAAACAAAGCAATTTCCCTAGCTACTCAGCTCCTATCGTGTGTAATCTAAAGCTTCTGCTTACTCCTTATGGCACACTGCCTTCTATTGACTACCTGAATAAAAAAGACTAATTTTGTCCTGGAAACCCACACTTGCATTTTGGTTAAGGATCAGAAATGACACTTGCTTTCAGGTTCAATCTCAAGCTGCACTTAGCTGGAACAAGGTATTCACTGGTTCTTATTTGTCCTATATCTTTATTTCAAGTGATAAATAAGTAACTAAGGTTTGTTGAGATTTTATTATATACCAGGCAGAGTTCAAATGATCTTATTTAATTCTTACCACAGCCCTTAAAAAACAGTTGATCTTGATATTAGTCCCATCTGACAGATGAGGAAACCGAGGCACAGAGAGGGCAAGTTACTTCCCCATGGCGACTGATGCTGGAAGTCTGGGGCCCATCTTGAAGGGCAGTGTGTGGTGAAGATTCACTTTCCCTCACCAGTAACCTCTCTAGGGGGCTCATCTGGATGCAGTTCCTCTGCTGTGGAAACCCCAAGGGTAGCTCCTCTCCACACAGCCCTGAGTATTGCAGCTCAGAAACTGCAGAGAGAGGACACCCAGAGCTTGCTCTGCCCTGTCTGAGCCCAGCCCACCTCCACTCTACCTCCTCCTACAGGAGCTGCAATTCCCTAGGGCCATGCCAGCCAAAAAGAGTGACTGACTCAGCCAAAATCCAAAAATATCTTCACTGCAGCAAGCAAACTAGTCATGGAGGGGAGGAAAATTCCCCTTCAAGTCCTGGACATTTCTCAAAGTCTTCCCACTCAGCTTATGTAAGCAGCGTTCGCCACTGAGGAATGCGGCCCCTGCCCAGGAATCTAGGACGTTCCTGCCAATTACGTGCTAATGAGAAGTTATTTGGGGGCTGCCCATGGTCACTTTGGGAAACTTAACCCTGGGCTTATTAAATTGTCTGTCCTGGCTCCCTAGACCCAGACAAAGAGGCTCCAGCAAGATGCCAAGGACAGGGGCAAAGTCAGTCCCTGATAGCAACTCAGAGTTTCTCCCCTACTTGAGCCTTCCCTCCAGAGTGAGGGGCAGTGACAGCGACCCAGGAAATCCTAGGCTTCCTCATAGCCATTCATTCATGCTTCCACCTATTTACACATTTCCAATAAGAATCTACTAAGCGCCACATCTGTTTCAGGTCAGTGCCAGCTGCTGGGACATCAAAATGAGCTGGACCCAGTGGGTGTGTGTAGACAAGCGAAAAACAAAGAACAAACCCAACCCTGGCTTGCAGCATTTGACACTTTTCACGTGTAAATACGCCCAAGTGGCCAATTTCCAGCCACAGATGTTTTGTCACTGATCATGGAGTCGAGAAGAGAAGCACGGTAGAGACATGAAATAGAAAACACAGAAAGGGATGAGTTTTGAGTATGCATTATTTCATTTTAGACAGAACATACTTCTCTGTGAGCTTCTGTAACTGAAATGAGAGTGACTATGTTTATCCCCGGCTCGGTCAGCCCCAGACACAGAAGTGCCAGCTCTCCCAGGGGAACTGGCTAGCTGCAGCATGCTGCGGTGTAGACAGTCTCATAACTTAGGAGTTTACAAAGGAGTTTGGGAGAAACTAGGAGATTGTGAAAAAGTTTGATAGGAGGAAGTACAAGGGGCTCAGGGAGCACGTGTGGGCTTTGAAGATGTATTCTGAGGCAGAGAAATCTATTTGGAGACCAAAAGGAAGGTAAATACTAGCTACAGGAAGGCTGGAAAGTGGATTCTAGAGGGAGGAAGCAATTTGTGCAAAGGTCTTGAGTGAAACCAGACAACAGAATCTTCCTTATGGGTGAAATCAAGTGTTCATGGTAAGACAGCGACATGAAGTAAGTTTGGGGACAGATGAGAACAGGGCCAGCTTTGTTATGGGTGGAATCAAGTGTTCGCAGTAAGAAAGCGATGTGGAGTGAGTTTGGGGACAGGTGGGCACAGGGCCAGCACAGGCAGACCACACTCAGAGAGCCTGCTGTGGGGCTGACTGATACCGCTGACAGCCCGCATGTATGAGGCCACCTTGATTCGATGTCTTACTAGGTCACCTGCCAGCAGTGTGGGAAGGAGGTAGGAACAGGCCAAAAGCAGAAGACAGGCATGGCCACCCTCCAGGCCAGAGATGAAGGTTCTCTACACAGTGGTGATGGCCACGAGGATGGTGAAGACAGATGGGGAACGAGTCACTGAGGAGGTTGTGTCTGCGGAACAGAGTGATTGTGTATGTGTGTCTATATGGTCTGTGTCTGTGTGTCTATGACTGCCTTTGTACATGTGTGTGCCTGTGTCTCTTTGTGCCTGTGTATATGTATGTGCCTGTGTGTATATGTATGTGTGTATCTGAGCACCCATGTGCATGTGTGTCTGTATATGCGTGTGCCTGTGTGTCTGTATGTGTATCTGTGGGTCTGTGTGCACCTATGTGTATATGTATGTCTGTGTCTATGTCTGCTTGTATATGGGTCTCTCTGTGGGTGCCCCTATGTGTGTATGTCTGTGTATGTGTCTGTGTGTGTTGGGGGGAATGTTGAGGAAGACAAAGTCAAGAGTGACTCTCAGGCTTCTGACAAAAGTGACTCAGTAGATGAGCAAAACTATGACACAGTGAAGGAGAAATGAGTAACTGGTGGGAGGGATGACGAGTTCAGTTTTGGACAGGTTAAACGGGCAGGCTGTCCAGGTGGTGATATGCAAGAAGCTTCTGAGTGCCAAGGTTGGAAGTTGAAGACAAAGATTTGTGCTGGAAAATAAATCTGGGGGTTACCAGCAAATAAAGGACACCCAAAGCCACATGTGAGAAGCCATCACCCAGGGCTGAGCCTCCATAACTAGCATGTGTGCTGTTAGCTAGTTAGTGTGCTATGCGCCATCCACACTTCCTGTACACTGCCTGCTTAACTGTGACAGCCACCCTGTGAGGTAGGCATGCTGTGTGTGAGGAAACAGGCTGCTGAGGGTGACTACTTCCCCAAGGCTGTGTCGTAAGAGGCAGAGTGTAGATTGGAAGCTGGTCCATCAGTGTCTACACTCTGAACTATGTACTGGCTATTTCTGTGTCAGATTAAGAAGAGAAGACTAGAAGACTCAAACCTGAGAAGAAGGATATTTAAGCGATGTGAAGAAGACTTTACAAAGCAGACTATAAAACAGAAGTGTTGAACTTAAGGTTTAACATTAAAGTCAACCATGTAAAAACTTCACCACTAACAAGGTGAGAGTTGGCCCCTTAAGTCTAGAGTTGCACTTAAAGTCTTTTCCAACCATAAAAGCAATACTTTATACTTGAAGTATAAAGTATAAAGTATACAGAGAGGAAATCAAAATCACCCCTTTAAACTTCCTAGAAATATGTCCATCAGTAGAGAATTGGATCAAGAAGATGTGCATAACCCCGCCATGGAGTACTATGCAGCCACAAAGGAAGATGAAATGTTACCAATCACAGCAAAATAGAGGGGGTTCAAGGAAACTGCGTGCAGTAAAGCAAGTCAGAAAGACAAAAATCAATACTGGACTTTTACATAACAGATGATTTGACAACATAAAATACAAAAACTAGTGGGCATTAATAAAGAGTGATGGCTCTGAGGATATGAGGGAGAGAGGAGGGAGAGAAGAACAGAAGATATAAGGGATAGTGCTGTGGGAAATAGGATTAAATTAAAAAAATGAAACAATAAATAATATGGTGGTGAAAGGGGAAAACAGTAACTTTATAGTGGGAAGGAAACCTGGCAAATAAACCTTAACCAAGTGACCAAGAATGACCTGGCCAGTGACAAGTCACATGGATACCACGTATCGTTGATATAACATGATGAGAACACATCACATCTGTAACACACACTCATGCACACACACAGGACACACACTCTAGTTTTTAAAAAAGGAAAGAAGGGCCTCCCTTGTGGCACAAGGGTTTGAGCGCTGCACTGTGGAGCTTCCGTGGCCACTGCAGTGTGAGTTCAATCCCTGGCCATGGAGGGGACCCACATGGTGCAGCAGACCTCTCCTGTCCACCCGCTGCTTCCCTCAGCAGTGTATTTCGGTCGATCTGCCTGTTCTGCTCCTCACTCCATCTCTGGTAAATCCTTATTCCCTGTGTCTCTGGCCTGTACCTAGCTCTTGTGTGCATAAATAAATAAAATCTTTAAAAAAAAAAAAAAGGAAAGAAAAGTGGTAATTGCCACACAATGGAACAATTGGCAAATATTCTTTTAGACTTCCTTCCATGTGCAAAAGCAAGAGGTTATTGGTTTGAAACATATTTTCAAGTTTTATTTTGAAAGCACATTTTTATAGTTTCTAAAGTAAACACCTTAAAAGCATGTACTTAGTGCTTCTAAAGATGCACATCTTAAATCAAGATTTACCTTGTGATCAGTGGGGCTTTAAAGGTAAATGGCAGCTTCTGTGCTTAGCTGCCCATGAACAAATACTGCATCTTGTAATGGAAGTGGAAGGCCTCTTAGATTTGGTGCAATAGGGCAGGCAATACATTCACATCTTTCAAAATACAAAATGCACTAAAAGGTGCACAGGAAAAGATCTTTTACTTCTGGTACTCCAGTGCTCTCTCCTGGAGGCAGTTTTTTTTGTTGTTGTTGTTGTTGTTTGTAATCAACTGCTTGTCTATAAAATCCAGGGCATCCAGGGCAGGATTTCCTAAGACTTTGGCATGTGGGTTATTTTGGGCAGAGGCCAGTGGCAGCCCTGCAGACTCACAAGAAACTTACCACTGTTAACTACCTAGAAAAATGACAACTGTGAGTATTGCCCAGAATTAGAAATTTTACCAGAAATAATTTCCTTTTGAAGAAATCTACCAATCTACAGTAGGGCAAACAAGTAACTACAGAACACCTGGTCTGAGTTATATGAATCCCCTTCTCCACATATGTGAATTCCCTTCCTCTCTCCTTGAAGCCCTAGGCCCTTACCCCATTCCTTAACTCAGGATATATATCCTCACTTTGGCCCCTTTGTCTTTAGGATCTACATCATGAAGATTCTCCTATTTATCTCTCTGACATTAATTTGCTTACTTGACCATTACAAGAACCCAGAGTAGTGAGAGATTTGTTCTCTACCTCTACATCAATTCTTTCAGATGTGTTTTACCACACGTTAAAAAAAAAAACCTACAACACATCACATACATCCCTTCTCTTTAAGTACATGGTGACATATTATTCACACTAGGGCGTTTTGAACTTGCTTGAACATTGTATCTTCAACTTTCTCCCAATTGCAATTTTTCCATAGAATGTATGTACCAAAATTTACTGAAGTTCATGTGCAAAGCTATTTCCAGTCTTTTGCTAAAACAAAAAATGGATGATGCTATATTTTGTATATTTTACACGCATTACCTTACTCTCAGGTAAGTCCCTAGAAATAAAACTGCCGAGTCCAAGTATAAATTCAGTTATTTTTTTTTTTTATTTTGACAGATATTGCCAAACTAACCTTCAAAAATGTTGTTTCAATTTTCACTTTTTCCAAGAATGTATGAAACACTGTTTTCCTATACAACTTCTAACAAGGTATGTTCTCAAGCTTTCGTCTTTGTAAGTTGATAGGTGAAAAAATGTATCATTAATAAAAATTTTTATTTTGGAAAAATTGAGGCTTTACAGAAGAGTTGCAAAGATAGTTCAGAGTTTCTAAATATCCTCACCTGGTTTCCTCTCCTGGTTAACACCTAAAATTAACTCGGTAGGCTCATCAAAACTAACAAACCAACACTGGTATATTATTATTAATGAAACTTGAGATATGAGTCAGATTCCAACAGTTCTTTTACTAATGAACCTTTCCTGTTCCCAAACCAACGAGGAGACCATACTGCGTTTATCATCCAGACTCTGACAATTTCCTAGTCTTGTTCTTCATGATGGTGCCAGTTTTCATGAACTTGGTCAGTATTTTATAAAATCTCTCTCAATTTGGGTTTATTTTGTGTCTTCTCATGATTTGGGGTCATGGGTTTTGGAAAAAATACACCTGAGACAAAGTGACCCCATCACACCATCTCAGGGGTCCATGAATCAACATGACTTATCACCGGGGTGGTTAAGGCAGGCAGCACCGAGCTTTTACTGTAATGTTACTTTCCCCCCTTTTTTCTATTCTTTGGATGGGACTCACTATGTGAATACCAAACTCAAGGGAAATCTTCGTGACACTGTACTTTAGCATTTATCTTATGAATGAGGGTGAGCATGTTTTCCTAAGTTTAAGAAAAATATGTGTTTCCTAAACTTTCTATTGGTAGCATTTTACCCATTCTGTGTTGGTTTGTCATCCTCTTTATGATGAATTTAAGCATAAAAGAAAAGAAAAAAATACATTTTTCCTGTAGTGCAAATTTAACATTTTCAGTCGGTTCATCATTTCTTATGTGGTTCTGTTATATTTTTTTGCCATACAGATTTTCAAATTTTAATTATAATAAAATTTATCGATTTGTTCCTTTGTGATGTATGGATTTTCTGTCAGATTGAGAAATAGATCATCTGTTCCATGATGACTTTTAAAACGTTGCAAGTTTTCCTCTTTTATGGGCATGTCTTTGACGTACCTAGAGTTTATTTTGGTGCAAAGGTGAGTAGGATCTAACTTTATTTCCTCTTTATATTACTACCAAGTTACTTGATAAGCAAAGTATTAAAGGGGATATAGTCATGATTTTATTTAAAGGTCAATGGGGTCATTTTGCAGGGAAAAAAAAGCACAGGTACCTCGGCCCTGTCCATTGCAAATTCCCATTTACTTTCATAAAGGCAGATAGAGTAAAAAGGTATACAAATACACAAAGAAAATCTCCAGATTTTACATTATTGGGCAGACTGACTTCAGTATTTCTGGGCACAGTTTTCACTGTGAACTTCACTTGCTGCAATGGGCAACCCTCCTTCCTGCCTCCTTCAGCAGCCCAAGGCCAGATGATAGCCTTAGCCTGCAGTGAAGCAGCTGCATCAGCACAGCCACACCAGGTTATTAGCACTATTTTGAATCTACATTTAGAGCCACAGAATTCAGGTAGCGTTCTGTTGCAAGAAGGAGTCTGTTGATGGTAATTTCCCACTATAAGCCAATTACAATTTGAAGAGAAACACTTTGTCCTGAGGGGGAACAGATGACAAGATTCTTCAAGGCAGTACATGGGCATGCTAACAACAGGGATTATCATCCATTATATTTTCATTATATTTTTATATATCTTTGACAAGGTTACACACATAAAAACAAAGATACAAGTTTGAGAGATACAAGTGTCCATGTCCTTAGAGAGGACAGATGTGTCAAAGACTGTGTTTTAGAGAAGAATGGGTCTCGATGTCCAAGTAGACCAGCTTTGCAGAACACGGACAAAGGCTCCTTATTCCCGAGAGCTCCATCCTAGACCCATCCTTTGTTAAAATCTACATAGTGTATAGGCAGAAGAGCAAACTGGGGGCCTTCCTGGTCACATAGGGGTTAAGTCTCAGCAGTATTACCACCTAGGGCCTGAGTTTGATCCCCAGCCAGGGAGCTAACTCACATATGGCAAAGCAGACCTCTTCTGTCTCCCCACTTCTCCCCTTAACAGGGTATTTCAATTTATCTGCCTGTTCCGATTCCCAATCTGTCTCTGGTGAATCTTCTCGTCCCCTGCACCTCTGGCCTACACCCCAGTTCTTCTATGAAATAAATAAACATTTCTTTTTTCAAAAGAAGAGCAAACTGATGATTTTAACTTTTGGGGAGACACCTATTGTTTTCAGAGTTTCAAGTCATGTAGTTAGAAAGTAGATGAGATTGAAGATGAATACAATCATTAAAAAAAGAACAAAGATGTCAATGTAGATAGAAAATAAAGGACTCTGCCCTACCCTAGGCTCAGACTACTAAGAGTCTACACTAACATAGCACTCAACAGTGCGTCATGCTGTGCTAAGTCCTTCCACATCCATTAACTGATATATTCCATATAACCAGCATTATTCTCATTAGTACACAGTAGCAAACGAAGGCCCAGAGAGAAAGGGCAACTAGTTGAAGATCACAAGGCTAGTAAATGGTTGAGGTGAGTTTGACCAGACCTGTGGAGCCTCGGGGCCTCAATCTGAGTGATGGTCCTCATGGCCTCCTTGGCGGGACTCTGACAGTGCTGACAACAACCACATGGATTCAGTTCTTTCCTAGCATACCTCTGAATGAGTCACAGTCATCTTTGTATTTTCAGGTCTAGCATAATACTAGGCACAAACTAGATGCTTAATAAATTCTGGCTACCTGACTGTTATACTAGAGGAAACAGCAAAGTCTTACCCAGTGATGTTCCAATATGTTATGATATGGGAATCTTGCTTTCTAAAAAGACTTCCAAGGGCCCCAGAATAGACAGCCTCTTGGAGAATCCCCAAATCCCCACATACGCTATTCATGTTCTCATGTGTTCTCCTCACCTTGAATATGGGATTAACTTGTTGACTTGCTTGTAATAAGTAGAACATGGTCCACGTGATGGGCGGACACACCGCAGATCAGTTAGAAAGACGGTGGCTCCACTCAGAAACTTGCACTCTCTCTCCCTTGGGGGGTCTTCTGAAGGAGCCAGCTCTCACACAGCAGCCCAGAGGGGCCACATGAGCTGGCTTGGAGGCAGCTCTTTTGAGGATTATTCACTTTATGAATAAACTTGGAAATAGATCTTCCTGCCCCAGTTGAGCCTTAGAATGCAATTCTGGCTGACTGTTTGACTGCAGCTTGCTGAGAGACCTTGAGTCGGCAGCTGAGGCAATCCCAGATTCCTCACCCACAGAAACTGCGATCACAAAAGTTTGTTGTCGTTAAGCTAAGTTTTGGGTATTGAGTTTTGTGGCACTAGAGCACTAGAGCAATAAAGCAGATCTTCAAGGCAATTCTCCGGTTGTTTTTAAGGAAAAATCTGTCATTTTTCACAATTAGGTTTGTTATTCCCTCAGGATTTTTAAATAAGAGGTATGTGATAAAAAGATCCTATTTTATTTAAAATTTTTAAAAATTGTGATAAAATATACTTAAAATTTACCATCATGACTATTTTTAAGTATATAGTTTAGGTGTATTCAGACTTAGGTGTAACCAACTCTAGGACTTTTTTGTTGTTGTTGCATAACGGAACCCGTACCCACTAAACAAAAACATCTCCCATCCCTAACTCCCTCATGACCCACTTTTCCAGTCCTTGGCAAACACTAGTTTCTGGTTCTATGAGTTTGACTAGTCTTCATATCTTATATAAATAAAATTATACATTATATGTCTTTTGGTTACAGGTTTAAGTTTATAGTCCTTAAGGTTATTCTATGCTAAAGCATGTGTCAGAATTTCCTTCCTTTATAAGACTGACAAGATTCCATTGTATTTACATACCCCATTTTCTTTAACTTTAATCCATGAACACTTGGGTTTCTTTCACCTTTTGGCTCTTGTGAATAATGCTGTTATTAAAATGGGTGAACAAGTATCTCTTTGAGATCGATGCTGCTTTCAGTTCTTTTGGAAATATATTGAGAGTAGGTTTGCTAAATCATATGTTGATTCTATTTAAGTTTTTGAGGAGCCACTATACTGTTTTCCACAGTGGATTCAATATTTTACATCACCATTAATAGTGCAAAGCATTCCAATTTCTCCAAAACCTCACCAACATTTATTATTTCCTGTTTTGGTGTTGTACGATAGAAGTATCCTAATGGATAGAAGGTAATAATACCTCATTGTAACTTCAATTTGCTCTTCCTTTGATTAGTGATGTTGAATATTTTTTTCCTGTGCTTATTAGCCACTGTATGTCTTCTTTGGAAAAATAAATATTCAAACTCTTTGCATACTTTTTTCATCAGGCTATTTATTTTTGTGTTACTGAGTTGCAGGAGTTCTTTATATGATCTGAATAACTCCTTATCAAAGATCTGATGTGTAAATATTTTCTGTCACTTCATGTTGCATTTTCCACTCTGTTGATTGTGTACTTTGACAGTTTTCTTTTTTGAAGCAGTTCATTTTACCTATTTTCATTTTTTGTATTGTATTAAAAAAAGTCACTGCCAAATCCAATATCATGAATTTTTCCCTAGGTTTTCTTCAAAGAATTTTATAGTTTTAGGTTTTTGATCCATTTCGAATTTATTGTATGTGGGTCCAACTTCAAAAGTTCTTCCCAATTGACTAGCCAATTGCTTCAACAGAATTCACTGAATAAATTGTTCCTTACTATCAATTCAAAATATTATTTTGCTCGTACATCGTTATAATGTATACAAATATATTTTGGATGTGTTATTCTTTTCCACTGAGCTATTTGTGTATTTTGGTGCTAGTGCCATATGAATTTATTTAATGTAGGTTAATTTTATATTCTAATTAGTCAGGCAAAGTTGTCTCTCATTCTTATTCATTTCTGAAATGTTCTTGGCAACATTTATATAGTCATTCTTCCTGAAGAATTTTACTATGGACTTTTAGGATATTCCATTGCCACCCCATGAAATAAAAAAAAAGTACAGAAATTAAGAGATAAGAGGATTATCAATTTACAAATTCTGATATTTATGTCTCCATATGTTCCTCTGGTAGGATGTGCTGTCTCAGATATTAACAACTTCATCATTGTATTTGTGGAGGCCCTTCTAGACCCTCCCAAATAAAGCAAACATGGAGCAAAACTTGAGTCCCTTCATTCTTTCATATCTCACATCTAACCTATTACCAAATTCTAGCAGACAGCCAGAATGTAACTACTTTGTTCTCTATACACCCTCCACTACTATCACATAGGTTGAGACTCCTATTATCCTTGGATTACTGCAATATCTCCTTAATGGCATTTCCTGCTTTTACTCTTAGCCCCCTAAAGTCTAGTCTCATCACAAGAGACAGAGTTTTCCTATTGAAAGATTAGTCTATGAATATTACTCTCCTCCTTAAAACCGTCCAATCATTTTTCCTCTCACTTAGAGGCAAAACTGATGGTTTTCAACTGACATCATTTCCCGCCTCACCCATTTTACTCACTCCATGGTAGTAAGACCAGTGTCCTCGCTGTTTCTCAAACAGGATGTATATGTTCCTAACTCAGGACCTTTGCACTCGTTAAATTTCCCTGCCTGAAAAACTTCTTTTGGGTAACTGCACCTTCTTAACGTTTTTGCTTATATGTACCATGAGGTCTTCCCTGATCTATGTAAAATAGCATCCCCTCTCAAGACTCCTTAAACTCTAGTCCCTTTTGTCGATAGCATTCATCATTTAAAAAAATTCCACGATTTTTATATAGGTTTATTTTTTAATTTCATTTCCTAGACTACTATGGATGTGAGGGCGATCTGGCTGCGACATCTGTCACCCCATTGATCGCCAGGGTTGATTCGGCTGATCTGGCTGGCTAGGCGGGTGTCCCCTTCCTCCCTCACCGCTCCATGTGCGTCCCTCCTGAACCTGTGCGCTCGGTCGAAGAGGCCGTTGGCCTTCCCTGAATAGAGACGGACCGGTCTTCCGTCGAGGGTATACGAGTAGCTGCGCTCCCCTGCTAGAACCTCCAAACAAGCTCTCATTTCCTAGACTATGAGCTCCATGAAAGCAAGGTTTTCACCTGTTTTGTTTACTGTTGTATCCTTAGTGCCGAAAGTAGAACTGGTCACATAGTTGGTGCTCAGGTAAATATATTGCAAATGAATCAATGACTTAATATTGACTCTTCCTACCTTGGAATAAGAATCTAATTATATTTATCTGTATCTACACATAACATATAAATATGCAAAGACACACAAAGACAAAAACTATATTGAAAAACACAAAACACGTGCATGTGGGATTTAGAACGTGAGTTGAACTCTTTAAATTGCTATTATGATCTTAGGCAGAATTTTTTTTCCCCAAGTCTCAGCTTAGTTATTTGGAAAACAGGGATAATACCAATGACTTTATGGGACTATATGGAACTTTTAGATTGATAGTCTAAGTGAAGCGTCTAATAGCAGGGCTCAATAAATGACACCTGCTATCACCATCATCATTACCAATATCATTGTCACATTAAACAAAAATTGCCAACATAGTTCTGTGTGAATATGAGTGATTTATAAACCTGGCTGTCTACATAAGAACACTGGGATGGTCAGTACCCATGTTCTCAGGATCCAGAGCTGCTAGTTAGGCCAGGAGGCAGGAACAGGCCCCAGAGTTATATGTGACCTACAGAAAATGACCTCTCATTAAAAGCACTGTGTTTTTCTCTCGGTATAATCACTAGATTTTGGTTTTTGGAGTCAAAAGAGGCAGTCAGAAAACCTTCCCCAGAGCCTGGCCCCCACTCTATGGTGTCCCCGTTAAGTCAGATGGGCACACAACCAGGATGATCCATTTCAACAAGTCAGTATAGCTCAAACAGACTTTCTGTGCTCTATACATCACTGGATTTAAGCACCAGCCTGATAAGTTAGGGAGGACATTTTGCAGGAGAATGGGGACAAGGGTGAAACCCAGAGAGGTTGTAAGAACTTTTCTGATCAAAAAGAGGCTGAGTTATTTGAAAGGAATCTCAGTCATTAAACACACATTTGGTGAGTACCAATTTAGTTTAGATTCCCCCAGATTGGCCTCCCCCAGAAGCCAATTCTGAGTGTAGAATCTGAAAATGAGGGATATATTTGAGATGTGATCCCAGGAAATATTGGTAGGTAGTGGAAAAGTGAGAAGGAATGGGGGGTTGTCAACAAATAAAGCATTTTCAAGTAATTTAGTAGTGGGAGCCACTGGTACTTTATCCTGCTACAGGATGTAACCCTCAGAATTATCCCACTTGCAGGGCAGAGAGCCGATACAGATCTACCCACCCACCCAAAGTCCTTTCTGGGAGAAATTTCCTGGCTTCCCTGACCCTTTGCTGTGGAGCCTGGTCTTCTCATGCTCCAGGTGCTGATGATTGGCAGGCAGTCATAGATGGCAATGACAAGTGGTAAGGTAATGTGCGGGGCTTTTATTTTAAGATGCTATAGACCCAGCAATGTCCCAAGTACAAGAGACACACACACAGTAGGGTCAAGACACAACTTTCTTGCTCTTGTGGAAATTAAACCTTAATCTTATGGGTTTGGGGAAGACAAAAAGTATGCAGATAATTGTAATACCAGATGATAAGGGCTGTGATGATGGACATTTGGTCGGTGTGAGGACATATAGAAGAACTCTCCAATTCCAGATTGGGCGACTAGGGGAGACTTCCTAGAGAAACTATTATCTCAGGGATTTAAGTCACTACTCTTTCATCTCTGTTCCTTTTGCACAGAATACTGTATTCTACATTAGCTGATTGTCCCCTATACTTTCTTCAGGTTTCTGATTATAAGTCTATCTTCCTCAGAGAAATTGTTCTGAAATTCCACACTGGCTTTTAATATGCAGATATATGTTACCCTAGTCATGAGTATTTACATTAAAACTAGTTGGGAGGAGTACCCATTTTTCCAGTGATGTGTCCACAATTTTTGACCCCAGTTTCTAATACATGGCAACTGTCATTATTATACATTGAATGAAGGAATAGATGATTTGTCTATGGGGAAATCCATACTCTCCACTGAGGCTGGGACTCCAAGGAAGTAAGGACTGTAATTGGAGTGTAACCAGGGATGAGCTCTGCTCCTGAGAGCTCATTCTCTAGACTGAGTGTGTGGGTTTGAATTTAGAGATGGTGTGGGCACTTAGTTCACTGAGGCATGTTGTGATATTCTGCCAAAATGGGGAAAGGAAATAAAAGTTGTCTTTGGTATCCACCTACCTGACCTCCACAAAATTTAACTCCACATTTTCTGAATAGCTATTACACACAAGAGTCATTATCTGGCAACTCTGAGGAAAATGCTGTGGAGTACCTATTCCAGTGAGCTCAAGAAAACATACCACAAATGACAGAAGCAAGGCCAGACAAGGAGTCATGAACATAATGCAGGATGAGCAGCACTACAGGATGACAAAATTTTCCCTTCTGAACTTTCTAGCTGTGGCAGTGATAATATGTTACGACTGGATGAATAGAACTGTCCTGAGCTCATAAAATCAGCAGTATAAATTGTAAAATATGACATGTTTCAGGTTGTTCTGAGGCAAGGTTCAAATTTCAACTCTTTAATCACAGATTTAAAAATGAAAATACTGAGTGACAATACTGATAAGTATATGGGCAGAAGTCATTTGAATTCTGGCAGTAGGATAAACGATCACTCTTGGCTTCAGTTATTTTTCAGGACCACGGACAGTGGGATGGCTGTGCTCTTAAGCATGTGGATATATTCCTTATTGTGGATATATTGGTAGTTAAGGTAAGCCAACAACAAACAAGCCACCAGGGACAGAGGGAGTGAGGGAATGAGTGAAAGAGGGAGGGAGGGAGAAGAAGTGAAGATTCAAAATGGTTTCTTGAGATGTGTGTCTACCACCTCCCCAGAATACCAGCTTTTTGAAAAAAACCTAGATTTCCTAGCCCCAGCTCTTGCCCCTCATGTTTGACTTACATGTGGCTTGTGGTCTCAGCAACAACTTGAACACCACACTGACAAGGTGGGACTGTTAATCCATAGGCACCAGGCAGCTACTGAAGACCCCTAAGTAAGAGCATGGTTGGGTCATGGAAATTCTGATAGTAGAATGGAAGTTTCATTTCAGTTGGAGCAGAAAAATGAATGAAGAGGTGATAGCACCAGCAACAAAGAGGACCCAGACTTCAATGACCACATGGTCATTGGAATGAATATGCATAGCATCTTCTTCAGAGTCCCAGAAAATGATCTCTGTATGCTGTAGTTACTTAGGAAGTGTGGCATTAAATTTGTGGGAAGGCAGGTAGGAGGATACCAAAGATAACCTTTATTTCCTTTCCCCATTTTGGCAGAATATCACAGCATGCTTCAGTGAACTGAGACATGCCCACACCATCTCTGAATTCAAACCTACACACTCGTCCTTAGAGAATGAGTTCTCAGGAGGCAGAGCTCATTTCTGCTTATACCCCCAATCGCAATCTTTATTCGGCAGAGGCAATGAAAAGGAGGACACTGCCAGCGACTTGAAGACACTGAAAAGCATGACCCTGATGTGTCCAAAAGTTAATGGTAATGACAGAGGATAAAAGAATAGAAAAATTGGTAAGGAGGCACCTTAAGACCAGAGACATGGCTTACACAAGGAGGTGGGGGTAGAAGGGATAAACAGCCATTAACCCAACTATAGAAACAAAGATCCTTAGGTGCCAATGACTGCTATAGGGAGTGTCAGACCAAAAATAAGATAGAAGATTGAGCTCTATCTCTGGAACCCACTGTAGTATCTCCAGGAGCCCATTATAGAATCTAGGCCCCTTTCACATTCTATATAGTTGATTCAAAGTCAATAAGCAATGCACTCCATGAAGGAGTGAGCCCCTCCCAAAGAGAAGACGACTATATCACTGCAGACTCTGTACTGGCACAGGGCAGCCGTCCTTCAGCCCTGCTGTAATTATGCAAGTGCTTCTCCTCACCAACTCGCTGTCCCTCTGCAGGTCATCAGCCTTCCTGCCTGCCTGTGACCTGTACCCAGCCCAGGCCTTCTCTTCATTGACCTCCCTCAGTGAAGGTAGCTCTCCTCAAGGCCACCCGTCTGTAACCACGCAGGCCTCTATAAGTAAATCTGTCCCTTTTGGGGCAGCTTTTGCTGCCCATTTGTGTCTATGTGAGTGTCTTTTACTTTCCAGTCCCTTTCCCCAATAAACCTGCTCTTTAAAATAACTAACAGTTTCTGCCTTGTCAAGAAACTTGCCTGGGAAATTCCCTGTGTGATGCTGAACAGGGAACTCTGGTGAAACCTTTCCCAGAGTAAACCCAAGAACCCTGCTCTCCAAACCCACTGACTCCAAAAATGACATGAGTAACATTATAACAGAGGGACTTCTGGAGGGAGTCATTCCCCACCCCATCCCATCCCCATCCCCATCCCCATCCCCATCCCCATCCCCATCCCCATCCCCATCCCCATCCCCATCTCCATCCCCATCCCCATTCCCATCCCATCCCCATCCCCATTCCCATCCCATCCCCATCCCCATCCCCATCCCTATCCCCATTCCCATCCCCCCCACCCCACCCCATCCTTCCCCTCTTCTACTTCCTACACAAGTCTTTATGTTCTTAGAGCCTCCTGGATTCCTGACCCTTCCTTCTTTCCAGGCCTGTCCTATTTTGGAAGAACCAACACCCCACCCCCGCCTTTTTAGGCAGATAGGCTTTATGTATGACCTTAGGAAAAATAACATTTTTTAAATTCTACTTGTACTTTTTTTTTTTTTAAGGAGAAGAATCAAACAAAGGATTCCCAAAGTTTTGTATTTTTCCAATTTACTTCTGTCAGGATCAAATACACTCAGTTGTCAGGTTTTACGACTTCCTAATTTGCCTTTGGGTGTTGGTATTTAAAACAAGGCATGTCACCTCCCAAAGAAGCCCAGAAGAAAGGTGGGAGATTTGGAGAGGAAAGGGTGATTTGGATTTAGAGGGACTCTGGATTCCCAGTTCCTTCAATGCAGTCAGCCTAATCTGGCTCCCAGCGGTGACACTTATTCTACTGGTGTTGCTGCATGCAGACCCACTACCCAGTGACACAGAAACCAACAGCCATGCCAGCAGCTTGTGAGAAAAGAAACACTTTAATGCAACGGTGCCCAGCAGGAGACTGGAGGCAAAGCTCTCAAATCTGTCTCCCTGGGGGTGGGGCTTGGGCAGTATTTATAGGGTTGAGGAAACAAAGAAATAATAAAAGACATGCAAGTGGGTAGAATCCAATTGGCTGCTTTCTGCTGAATCATGGTTCCATTTGAATTTGAGTCCTGAACTGCAGCAACTAGCACCTCTCACTTGGACCCGTTTTCTGTCTCGTCATGAGCCAGGCAGTTTATTTCCTTTTGCCAGGGCTATTTTCATGTTGCTGTTCACCCCGAGGACAGCAAACAGTTTTCTGGGACTGTCCTTTGATATACAACTGTCAACTTAGGAAGAACTGTTTTTCCTCACTTAAAATGGGTAGGGGACTTTTTGGGCCATTGTTTCCTTCTCATAAGCCCACTCTGCTATTCCTGTGAGACCAGCAGAAACAGGAGAGGCCCCCCACAATCACAGTGTCTTTTTGGCAGCGGCATCACAGATGACCCAGCACATGTGAGGGCATCAAGTTTGATACAAGGGGGTGCGTCCTTTCGAGGGAACCTTGACTAAGACTGTGCCAACCATTCCCCTGGAGCGGCCTTTCCCCTGAGATGTACACATTCAGACAACTCCATTTCCAGTGCTCTCTTGAATTAAAATGAGATTCTTAATGGGTAGACCCCTAGACCAGTAGACACCTAGGAACTCATTAGAAATGCAAAATCTTAGGTTTGACCCCAGACCTACTGAACTGGAAACTCTGGGGGTGGGCCCAACAATCTTTGACTTAACAAGCCCCGCAGGCGATTCTCATGCATGCTGTTTGAGAACCAAAGAATTAAAAAGATGGAGAGAAAAACGAAAAGCACATTACTACTCCTAAATAATATATGAATATATTCATTATTTTAAGCTGAAGGCAGACCCAGTAATGCGTGATAAAATTTTTGGAATGGTTGGAATTTATTTCTTGTGAATAAAGTAGCCATTTTAGTGAAACCTAGCAACATCTTTATGGACAAAGGAAGAAAGAAATTACCCAGGAGACTTTGGTTTAAAAAATGCATGTAATTAAGGCAATAAGTGCTGGGTTGTTATTTGCATCATCTAAATATGTGGGTTCCAAGGCCTACTCTTTCTTTTTGATAAAGCGATGTACCCTTTGATTTAAAGGAAACCCCAGATGTAAAACAGATAATTGGGTTGTACTCTAAGGAAATGAGGAGGGAGTCAGGTTTCTGCCTCCCAATATTCCCTCCCTTTTCCTCTTCACCTGACCCAAGGAGCTTCAGGCAAGACCCATTACTGCAGAAAATAGCTTTAATTCCCCCTTCACATTGCATACTCAATGCAAAGGCCTGAGGGAAATTCTGTCATATTCCTAGGAAAGGCATTTTAATTAATGCAAAAAGAGAATTTGTTGTTTGTTGTGTTGGTATTTCTCCCCACAGACCACAATGGGGGGTGCACTTTACCTGGGTGAGACCCTTTCAGGCACTAGGTAAGCATAATGCAAATGCCAGTGCTCATTCCTTTTTGCCAGTGGGAACTGAACCTCCTGCCCAAGAATGTATTCTCAGTAAACACCTTTTTCTGAGCCTGCCTGTGAAATTGTCAGCCCAGGAAGTGGAGGGGCTCATTTTGTCACAGTGTACAGTTTAGACAGATGCCACTGAATATGCCAGTTTCATTTCTACCAGGCTCTTTCCTGGACAGAAAAGCCCACCTGTATATACAGGCACATAAGCAGCCTTCTAGAAAACCAGAAAGCTCAGCATGCCAGATGTTCCATCTTCTCAGAACTTGGTGTCAGTCAAGTCACCTTTGTAAAACATCCAGTGTCACAAAAACGTTCAACCAGAGGGGTTTGAAACATTTTATGTCCAGTGGTTTGGAGACCTTTGTTTAGGAAATCTTCAAAGTCAATATTACCTAGAAATTCATTCTCTCAAGAGTTTAGCCCACTTGCCCCTTCAGCCTTTCCTCACCCACTGATGTGTCCACTGAGGAACACAGAAAAGTCTACTTTAAAATCCACTGACACAGTATTGAAAGAGAGAGTCCAGGAAGTAAAAGGCCTTTTCAAAGGAAACAGAACTCAGAGAGTCAGACTCTCAATTAAAACAATCTCTGATGCTGAGATCTTTTCTTTGGAATTATTCATTCAGCTGGCATTGCTTCTATGCACTCA
The DNA here is from genome assembly GCA_019455555.1 of Galemys pyrenaicus. Classification (NCBI taxonomy): domain Eukaryota; kingdom Metazoa; phylum Chordata; class Mammalia; order Eulipotyphla; family Talpidae; genus Galemys; species Galemys pyrenaicus. The sequence goes on along the minus strand of JAGFMF010012168.1, from coordinate 591,922 downwards.
TTCATTCAATCTTTGGGCAAATAAATGTTTATTAAACACCTGCTGTGTCCCTAGCTCCAGCCAGCTGATATAGATTTGATGGGAAGCAAAAGCAGATGTGGCCCCTGTCCTCACAGATTCTATTGCATTAGCTAGCTAATTAAATGGCCACAAGAATAAACATCCTCTTGCAACTGTTGTTTATGTTATAAAGGAGAATTAGAGGCTATTCTAAAAACTTCTGACAGTGCTTTGTCCCAGGTGAACTGCAGCTCCCTTTTGACTTGTATTGTTCTTACAAAAATAACCACAAAAAAAACGATGACAGTAAGAGCTTCCCTCCTCAGAGAGATTAGGAAGGTTTTCCTGATGACATAAACACACAACCAAGATCTGAATATTTACTAGTAAGAAGATAGGGAAGAGCATTTCTGGCAGAGGGAACAGCGTAAGCTAAGGCCATGGAAGAAAGGTGCTGCAAATAAAAACTAGACTCCTGAAGTACGGTTGAGTGAGGTGGGCTGGCTGGGACCACTCTGGAGCTGAGAGGCTTATTAAGAGGCTTATTAAGAGTAGCAGGCTGGATTAAAAAACAAAACCCAACCTTTTGCTGTCTACAGGAAACACATTTAACTACAGAAGATAAACACAGACTAAAAATAAAAGGCTGGAAAACAGTCCTACAATCAAATGGACTAAAAAAGAAGGCAGGAACAGCTATACTTATATCAGATAAAATAGATTTCAAACTAAAAAAGGGTAAAAGAGACAGACGGGCATTGCATTATGATTAAGGGAACATTATATCAAGAAGAGATAACACTCATCAACATATACTCACCCAATGAAGGAGCACCAAAATATATTTGACAACTAATAACATCTTTGAAAACTGACATAGAAGAAAATACATATATAGTAGGAGACTTCAACACACCACTCTCACCAAGGGACAGATCAACGAGACAAAAAGTTAGCAAAGATACTAGAGCACTAAACAAGGATCTAGACTTCATGGGCTTAACAGACATATATAGAACATTACACCCCCAAAAAACTGAGCATACATTCTTCTCAAGTGCATGTGGATCATTCTCCAGGATTGATCACATACTGGGACACAAGACAAACATTAGCAGATACTTTAAGATAGAAATCATACCAGCTATCTTCTCTGACCATGAAGCCATCAAGCTAGAAATTCACCACAAAAAGAAAACAAGGAACCCCCGCCCCCCAACACATGGAGATTGAAATCCACACTATTGGAAGACTACTGGACCAAGCAGGAGATCAAAGAAGAAATTTAAAAATTCCTTGAGATGAACAATAATGAGGATACAACTCTACAGAATATCTGAGACACAGCAAAAACAGTTATAAGAGTAAAATATATAGCAATACAGGCATACATTAAGAAACAAGAAAGAACACAAAGAAACAACCTAATCTCACACCTGAAAGAACTGGAAAAAGAACAACAGGAAAATCCAAAAGCCAGTAGAAGAAAGGAAATAATAAACATCAAAACAGAAATAAATGAACTAGAAGAAAACGATCCAAAAGATCAATGAAACCAAAAGCTGGTTCTTTGAAAAAATAAACAAAATAGACAAACCCCTAGCTAGGTTAACAAAGAAAAAAACGGGAGAATACACAAATAAACAGGATAACAAATGAAAGAGGACAAATCACAACAGACACAGCAGAAATCAAAAGAATAATTAGAGAATATTATGAAAAGCTA
>JAGFMF010012168.1:545359-587541 GCA_019455555.1 Galemys pyrenaicus | reverse complement strand
AGAAAAATACCAGATGGTTCCTCCCCTAGGAGGAATATAAGGGAACTAAATAAGGATCAAGGAAAGGAATAAGAACAATAATAATAATAATAACAATAATAATAACAACAATAAAGACACAACAAAAACCAAAAATGAAAAGACAAGGACATATTGGGGACACTTGGTGGGAGGGGGAGGGTTGAGGGCAGACAGGAGCATGGCAGACTGAGGTGATGGTGCACTGGTGATATGGTGATGGGGAATACATGGGGATTACAATTGATGTCAAATATATATAAAGGAAAAAAAAAGTCTGTCTTTTTCTTACAGCAATGGAAAACCACTTAAATTTTTTGAAGTGGGGGTAACGCCAAGTTTTATTATCAGATTTTTGTTTCAAAAATTCTCTGCTTCCACCATAGAGTATAGATTGATGAAGGATAGACAGGAAATACAGTTGGGAGGCAATGGTGGGTTAATCTTCAATTATGGCCATTGGGATGAAGACTGGAGAATTTAAGAGCTTTTTGTGCACTGATGCAGGCAGGATTCTGAAGCGCAGGGGAAACGGATAAGGAGAACTGGGACAGCAATAAAGTTAGGTTCTAGCTTGTGTTTCATGAACCATGAGTGGATATTACACGAGACTAGGTTTAGCTCTTCCACACTTGCCACCCCGGTGGTTCTCAACCTTGTATACACATTGCCATCACCCAGAAGCTGACAATAAAGATAAAACCAGTGCTCAGGTGCTATCCTAAGACTTGTTTACTTGGATTGGGTAACTTTGTACATCAGGACCTTTTCCAAGCTCCTGGGGTGATCCTAATATGCCGCCAAGGTTCAAAACCACTGCGTCAAGAACCCCCAGGGCCTTGCTACTCACAAGCAACTTCTTGACTGTCCAGTGACGGTATCAAACCAGATCAGTGGTTTGAGAACCACTCACATCAGCACTGAATTCACATCAGCATCACCCAAGAGCCTGATTCAAATGCAGACTGCTGGGCCTCACCCACAGAGTATCTGACTGAGATGGTCTGGGATGGGTCCTGAAAATCTGAATTACTAAAAAATTCCCAGGGGATACTGATGCTGGGAAGAAGGTGCCATTTACAGAGAGGGAACCCTGGAGGGATCCATTCTGTGTTTAAGGATATTATATTCCTTAAACTGCAACATTTTTTTTTGTTTATCTTAAAATTTTGCATTAATTTTGAGTTGTAAAAGATCTTGCATTAAAATATTATTTGATTGCTGAGGATTTGTGTGTGTGTGGGGGGGGGGAGAGGGCTTTTTACATTTTATCCTTTATTAGCTTGATTCTAATTCCAGTTGTTCAAGGATCCCTTGCAGGAACCATTGTAAATAAATGAATTCGAAGGGTCCTTCTGTAATAGTTTGGTCACCAAGGGAGGTTCTAGTTTCCCTGCCCCACTCAAGGAAGGGTGGAGCCGAGCAGGGAGCAGGAGAAGCTGGAGAGGAGAATGTAGAAGGAAGTAGGATGGAGAACAAGACCTGGAGAAGGCACGTGGAACAGAGACACATGTGAAGAAACTGTGCTCGCTTCTTGGTCCTGGACTGGTCGAAACAGATGTGGGTGAGATGCCCATGGGGAAGTTAATAATGGCAGCTTCCATCTTGATTTTGAGGTTGCTCCTTCTGTACCAGAAGTGTTGGACCCCTTCTATCCCTGTCTATGTGTCCCCACCAGAAGGTGCCTTATACTTGTGACAAGTTTTGGGCCTCAGTGGCCCTCCTTAGTGGCCAGTCCTGATTGGTTGGCATTTACCCATGAGGGGATTGGTAACTTTAGATACTTGATTTGGAAACAATAATCTTTCTCTTCTCTTCATGCACATGAATTGTATTAAAGTTTCTTTCCATTAAAGGTCCTATGTACTAGAGGATATTTTGAATTGATGCAGCAGATGGTAGAACCTACTTAGAGTGAGCAGGTTTGGGGGTCTTGGGGTGCTTGCCCTATAACACTTCAAGTTCTAATGTTTCACCAAATGGGTAGTAGTAAAGGCTGGTGGTAAAGAGAAGGTGCTCTGCAGTAAAGCTGCCCTGCTGGTGCCTGTGTAAATGTGCTCTGACATTGACAGGCTGTGTGACGCTCAGGAAGTTGCTAAACCTCTCCTGTCCTCTGTTTCTCCTCATCTACAAAGTGAAGACAATACTGCTGGTTGCATAAGTTTGTAATCACTGATTGAGATAAAACACAAAAAGCACAGAGTGCGGACCGATACTGTTAACACTCCAAAGTCGTCAACCGATGGCCCTTGGTTGAAGCATCTCTGAAGCTCCCCTTCTGATGAGGTTTACCCTGACTTCTTTGAAACTTGAAAGAAAACTTCTGTTTTCAAAAATCCATATTATTTATCATGTCATATAACTTCTTATAGCTATTATCTTCCAACTTGTCCCTGTGGATTTGAATTTCCGAATGCCAAAGAGACAGTGGGTCAAGTTAGTATAATGAAGTGCGGCATCTTAAATAAAAGCTTTTAGAAAAAAGTCAGGCCAGCCTTTTGGATCAATATTCATTATTTATTGAACAACAATGAGCTAAATGGCCAGTACCTTCCAGAGAGTCCAAGAGTCCTCCCATTTGGTTGATGGAACATAAATATTTGTATAAAAGGGAGAATGACATTCATTGGCTTCTGAAGGGAAGTCAAGACTTCGGTAAATTTAGTGAAAATTTGCCAAGTTCTGTAATAAATTTATGCTCCTAAATGGCATATTTTCTGGCAGGGCTTCAGTTTGATTAGAGAACCAGGTAAAGCAAACGCACCTCACTCATTTGAGAGGTTCGGTTCTGGTTCGAGCGGGCCACCCTCTGTAGGGGGCTTCTTCTCCACAGGAGGCACGCAAGTCAAGTTTATGTTTGGTTGGTAGTCAGAGCAACCTTGGTTGATTGTCGAACTTTAGTAAACAACCAAAATAACAGGTCCAACTCAGAGAATGGAATGTGATTTTTTGTGTGCTGCTCAATTCTAATCAGAAGCATGGCAAATGATATCCAAACAGGTATCCATAAAGGCAGGCACCCTGGACCAAGAAATATGAAAAGATCACTATAAAATCCACAGAGAATTACTGTCAGAAAGCTCTGCAGGAGAGCCTGCAGTGTCTTTATTACCCCCTGGAGAAATTGTTCCCATGACTGAGGCCCAGGGAAGATTGTACTTTTCCTAAGCAGCGAGGAGCTTTAATCTTATTAATAGCAGTTACTCTGGTCCTGTTTCTCTCTTCCCAGGGCTAGGAGAAATCTCCCAATAATCAGTGTATAGAATGTTTGGATGTGCATTTTTTACATTGATCCTATTCCTATTATTCTCCTCACTTCATGTATTTTTTAGTACTTCCATTAACTTTTTTTCCTTTTGTGCATAGTACTCATTTTATTTCACACCCCTTTATAAAAGATAGGGAGTGGATCCTGAGATAATTACTATTTCCTTGAGGACTAGTAGGTATTATTTTGAATTTCTAATTCTTCATCTAAATATGAACACTTTTACATGTGTGGTTTTTTTTAGGGAGAAAAGAGGAAGGATGAGAAGGGGAAAGTAGAAATTAACATTTGTGGTAGAGGCTCCGATGCCCTACTCATCTCTAGCTGGATGGTGAAAAAATTCAAGAAATATTATAGGACACATGCAAGGTATGTCAAATATTTTAGATTATTTGAATACCTAGAAATATTGCCCTGCAAGTTTCCAACTCCTGGTAATACTGTACAGACATTTTTAAATGTTATGTTTGGGTATTTGCATGTATAGACACAGCTATGAATTTAACTACCGTAGGTATGAAATTTTTGTCCAAGCAATTATTACATATATTTCTGAAGCTGTATACTTTTTCAGTTCAGGATATTGAATCTGGAGATAATTTAATACTTCTGTTATAGCCCATAGAGCCATCGTAATGCAGAAATGTAGGTATAAAATGAGATGAGAAAGCACTTTGCAAAGTTAGTATCTTAATCAAAAGCAAAGTGAAATGTATTTAGTCATAAGCATACACTTTGCAGGGACATTCGTTGATCTGTCAGAAGGAAATTCCAATTTTGTGACTTAATCTAAAAGGGCTTCGAAAGAAGTGTGTAAAAATTGTACTTACCCCAACACAAACCCAGCAATACATAAAAACAAATCATCATCAAGTACACTGACTACTCAGAAGCACCCTAGTGCTTCCACATCCAGCTGGGCAGCACAGCCCATGAGCTGGCCTGGCACCCTGGACTGAGTCACCCCCTCTTCAGCTGAACTAGGCTCCCTGCTACTGCGCTTGTCCCATTCAGATATTCTCTCCACAGAAGCCAGAGTCTCCTTTAGAAACATAACTGACACCATGTCACACCCACAGTGGTAGCTCCCAACGCTTCCTACAACTGCCTCTTCTGCAGGTCATTTTAGTCACATGGCCTCTTTCTTGTGTTGGATACAACAGGCAAGCTCACGGCTTTTACTCTTCCTGGTTAGCTTCAAGTACTCCTCCCCAAATGTCCACATGGGTCATTATCTTAGGTATGGCATCTCTTCGTTCATAGGTTACCTTCTCAGCAAGGCCTTTAGCTACTACTCTATTTAAATTGTAAATGTCTTTGCATTCCTGCTAAGGCATTTTCTCCTCCCCTCACTTAGCTTTTGTCCATAATATTTATCACCTTCTAACACACACTCATCAACACTAACACATACTCACACTATAATAGTATGTATATATATATGTGTATATATACACACACATATAAAACACCTGAATACATATGTATCACGCCTTAACAAATGTAAAATATATGATCATATATATATTTATTCATTGTGTTTCCTCCAACTAGAAGAACTCCATGAAAGCAGGGTTTTTGTCTGTTTTGTTCACTTTTACTGCCCACAGTACCAACAGCAGGGAAGGTACTTTAGTAAATGTTTGTTGAATGAATAAGACTTGCCTTCCGGGCCTGCCCTGGTGGCGCAGTGGGTTAAGCAACACACTATGAAGCAAACCCAGCCACTGCAGCATGAGTTCGATCCCTGCCACTGGCCAGGGTGGGGACCCACATGGCGAGGCAGACCTCTCCTGCCTCGCTCACTGCTCTCCTCAGCAGTGTGTTTCTGTCAATCTGCCTGTTCTGCATCCTGCTCTGTCTGGTGGATTCTCTCACCACCCCCACACCTCTGGCCTGTACCCCAGTGCTTATATGCACAAATAAATACATCTTTAAAAAAAAAAAAAGACTTGCCTTCCTTCAATCAGATTTGGTGGGGTTAATATTTTTATATCATTGCCTTAGTCTACATTTTTTATTGGTTTTCTACAGTTCCAGACGTTCCTGGCTCAGCTAGAATCATGACCTACTAGCATTTCAATTTAGACTTCTCACCACCCTTTTTTTGCTTCATTCAAACTGATCGCCCTTGCATTGCATTGTATATGCCACACATTTCCCCACCCCTGTGTCTATATTTAGACTCTTTTTTTCTGTCTGGAATGCTCTTTCCTTGTTCTTTGAAAGTCCGTGATTTTTCTATTTCAATGTCCAGATCAAATGCCACCTCTTCCAAGGAACCCTCTCTGATTCCCCCAGCGGGGCCATCTGTCCTGCTTCTCTCCGAGTTTTACAGGCTATTCTCACAATAACATGATCACTGCATCATAGAGAGTACAGCTCAGGGCTGAGCATCTGGAAACTAGAGCCTGAGTGTGTTCCTTAACTCTCTAAGCCTTGGTTCTCTCAGCACAGTGAAGATAGCAACTTCCACATAGAATGATTATGAAGTTAAATGAGATTATGGATGTAAGTCTGAGTTTCTCAATAAATGTTAGCTATCATCAATATCATCAGCAGAAGTATCACTTCTTCCTTGAAATACAGTTATACTATTTTCCTGCAAATTATAATCTTCCTGAAAACAAAATAAGTGTCTATTTCACCTCTGCACAGAGGACCGAGACCATGATTTTGTTTTTTATAAGAAAGATACTTACTAAAAAGAGGATGATGGTGGTGGGTGGGCAATATCTTTTAGCAAATTAATCCATTTCTCTCTTTTTTTTTTTAATTTTAAGATATTGGTAGCATAGAACTTGAGGCTTACTCACATAGGGCTTTCTTATTATAGTTCCCATTATACAAAAACAACTTATTACTTAAGAAAACATGAACCTAAACCTCTCTAAAATAAACTCAAGGAAATGAAAGGTCAATGGAGAAAGTAAAGGAACAAACAAAGTTCAACAACATGTGATCACATATACAGCTACTTGGTAGAATAACTTACCCAGTAAGTGACGGTACAGAAACAAGCCCAGGCTGCTCCTGGAACATGGGAGCAACAGGGGCGGGGCACAAAGTCATGTTTTCTTCAGGAAATATTTCCTAGAGGAGATGTTTTCTGAACCAAACTATTGAAACTACTGGAGATGAGTGGCAATTTGTCAGAACACAAGTAGCATATCTCTATCTAAGATATCCTAACCAAGAAAATAGCTAAGAACACCGAAGGAGTATGATATATGTCGGATCCTGCCAGCATTTCGGCATGATTAGAGCTTACATTACAGGACAAGGACTAAGAAAATATAAAGTTCAAGAAAGAGTTGTGGGTTGAATCACAAGATACACTAAGAACTATGTGATAGGGCTTTATTTTTCAGGTAAAGGAGAGACCTGAAGCACATTAAATAAGAAGAGACATGGTCAGACACCCTATAGATACATAAAGACTAGACTAGAAGAATAGAAGAATGAAGGGGGAAAAGTCAAGACCAAAAACACCAGAGCAGAAGACTATTTCAGAGGTTCTAGCTATACAAGTGGAATACCTTCTCAGAGAAATAGGGCAATGAAGTAGGGGATGGAATTAGAACAATGGGCAACAAAATCAGCAGGATTTTGTGCCTGGCACATGGACCAGATGGGAAAGAGGAGGAACCTGTGTTTCTATGTGAATGACTTTACGCAGAAGGTGATACGAATCATTGAGAGAGGACATCGATGACAAGGAGCAGCTTAGAGACTGGGTGTGCGGGAGGAAGATGATGAGCTTGGTTTTAGTCACCCTGGAAATCAGCACTCAGGGCCTTAACACTAGGAAAGGGATTGAGCTAGAGATAACACTTTAAGTGTCATCGGAATAGTAGGCGATTAAACCAAGATAGTGTGGACACGCACTCAAGGATAGAGTTTATGTGGGAGGTCAGAATCCTGGTGAAAACAGCATGTAAAGCAGAGAAAGAGAAGCCAAGGAGAAAGCATATTTGGAATAGACAGAAAAAGAGAGGAGGAGAATCAAGCTAAAATAAATTTGTTGCTGCTAAGGGAGTAGGGAATTTCAGTAAGAAAGGATTGATCGGAAGTGTCAAATACAGCTGCAACGTAAAATAAGATATGGACTCAAAAGTATATTTGAGATTTGGCAATGACATTTTTAATCTGATTTGAAGCAAGAAGAAAAACAAGAAAGAGTTAAGCTCTCTGCTTGGCAAAGAAGACAATATTAACTGATGATTGTGAGATAGAGGCATCTAGATGGCTGTTGTTTACCTTGTCAAGGAGAGTGATCTTCCAACTGGAAAGGCAGAGCCAATGTCTTCAAGAGGAATTAAAATTTTCAAGATATGTTAGAACATGATAAAGGCAGGACCATGTTGCTTTACACCTAAGAAAGTCTCCCAGGCCCAGATAAAACATACTGTAAAACACACATACGCACTCACACGCCACAGTTATGGTTGTTGGAAAGAATTAAGCATAGATAGGAATGTCAAAGCTGCTAAAAGACTGGAGGCTAATAAAAAAAGGGAACTGAGAGAAATTGTGCTCAAGTATAGAAACTACTAGTACACAAAGAAAAAGGACATTTATTTTATGTCCCTCCAAAAGCAGAAATCAAATCAATGTGCAGAAGCTGCATGAGCAGACTTCAGCTAGTTACGTGGGTGGACTCTCCATCATCCCTGACATGAGCGCTTGGGAAAGGCAGTGCTTTCCTGTCTTGGTAGGATATGTGGTTGTTGGTTACATGTCGGGAGAGTTGGATTCAATTCAGAAGACACACTACCTGGAGCTCCTGCCCTCCACCCCTTTATAAGACACTGTTTATTGGAAATAGTGTAACAGGTTAGTTCACTGTAGAAGGGGAAGTTTGAGGTTACCTGCCCCACCCAGGGAAGGGTGGAGCTGTGCAGGGATGGGGAAGAAGCTGGAGAGGAGGCTGGGAGAAGGAGACTTGGGGTGAAACATAGAACAGACAGATGTGTGAAGAAACTGCATTTGCTTCTTGGCCTTGGACTGGTGCCACGGATTTGGGGGACACGGAAAGAGACCCTTGAAATAGATGTGGGTGAGAGACCCGTGGGGAGGATGACAATGGCAGTGTTTGTTTTGATTCTGCTCTCTTTTTTTCCATATTTGTCTGGTCCCTTCTGCCCTTTTCCCATGGGTCCCTGCCAGAAGGTGCCTTAGACTTGTGGCAGGCTTTTGGGCCCCAGTAGTCCTGCTTTGGGACAATACTGTTTGGCAAGCATTTATCAACAAGAGGTGGTGACTTCAGGTGCCTGATTTCGAAACTGTTTTTTTGTTGTTGTATATTTTCTTTTTCTTTATATGTATTTGACATCAATTGTAATCCCCATGTATTCCCCATCACCATATCACCAGTGCACCATCACCTCAGTCCCCCGTGCTCCCATCTGCCCTCAGCCTACCCTCCCCCTCCCACCAAGTGTCCCCAATTTGTCCTTGTCTTTTCATTTTTGGTTTTTGTTGTGTCTTTATTGTTATTATTATTGTTGTTGTTGTTATTCCTTTCCTTGATCCTTATTTGGTTCCCTTATATTCCTCCTAGGGGAGGAACCATCTGGTATTTTTCTTTTGCCTTCTGACTTACTTCACTGAGCATAAACCCTTCCAGTTCCATCCATGTTCCTATGAATGCAAGAACTAACCAGACTAAACAAAAACAAAGTGAACAATCTAGTCAAAAAATGGGCAAAAGATATTTCACAACCGTTTTTTCCTTTCTTTTCTCTTTATTGCATGCTAATTGTATTAAAGTTCCTTTCCAGTAAAGGTCTTAAGCACTAGAGTATGTGTTGTCTTGATGTGGTAGATGGCAGAATCTATTTAGAGCAGGCAGGTTTGGGCTTCCAGGGGTCCTCTCATCCTGACTGTAACAATAGTATTTTTTCCTATTGAGCTTAGAAATCAAATAAATGATATTTTTCATCCTTATGTTACATTATTTCAAAGGTTCTTTCTAAATAGGAAGTCCTACCCATGTAGATTCTAGAAACTATAGTAAATATTGAAGCGATAAAAAGAAATAGCTTGGCTAACTAAGTTATTTGGGACTTGGAGGATGAATAGTGCTGTTGGAGAATGTTCCATTTTGCATGGGACCCTTGTAGGGGAGCTAAGGTATGGATTCAGTTAGGCACTGTTTCAAGCTGGCTTCAGATGCTCAGATTTACAAACAAATATTTAGTGATATTTTCCTGGGGCCAGATACAATAATAGGTATAGGTATGATGGAGAAAATGTGTCAAGATGGATAGTAGGCACGCTTAGAACAGAAGGTAATGGTGTTATAAAAGAGTCCTTGCCATTTCCCTCTTGGCTAGTTAAAATGAATTAGAGTGATCAGAGGCATTAGCTTTGAATTCTTGCTTTGTTGAGTTTAGCCTACAAATCAAGTACTGCTTTCTGTTTATTACTTCAAAGTCGTAATTCACAGGAAAAGATTCAGAGAGGTCAGTATTTATGACTAACCAAAGTGTTTCATTTGCAAGAATTATAAATGGAAAATCTGGCATCGTTAGAAATGTAGATCTTCTGATACATAAATTTGCTCCATTGATTTTTATGTATTTCTTAAACTGTGCACTGCTGCTTTCAATATTGTTGTGGAACAGATTGACTATAAATATTTTAATAACTGCTGTTCGACAATCAAAGCTACTCACAGCAGTAGCTGTTTGAAGATACAAATGTGACCTGTTGAGGTCAAGACAAGCAAGAGACACAGAAAAGATTCAAAGAAATTATTACTTTGTTCTGTTCTACAAACTCAAATAAAAACATTGGTAAGATAATGCTTGCAACATGTTAGGTACTCAGGAAATTATTTTGGAATGAGACGTATGCATAAAATTATCACTACCATGGGGAGAGAAAAAGTAATTTTAGCTTCAAATAACTAAAAGGATAGTGAAGTAAGATTTAAGGCCAGCCTAGCAATTTTGCTTTGCTTTTTAAAAATGTATCCCTTAGCTTGAAAGGAAATTCGCTAAAAGCGTAGGATAGGATTTACTGCCCAAATGCAGCTAAGTGATCCTTGTCTTAACTCGTCCAAGTAAGTTATATTCTCCTCATTACGTAACCTAAACATTCTCAGCAGTGTGTTTCAGTCCATCTGCCTGTTCTGCTCCCCACTCTGTCTCTGGTGAATCCTCTCACCCCCCACACCTCTGGCCTGTACCCCAGTGCTTGTATGTATAAATAAATAAATCTTTAAAAAAAAATGTCCCAAAGAAGCTATCCATAATCTGAGGCTGGGTCCTGGTGTCTTGCCTGGCACTTCCAGGACTGGACTGCTCTGCTCAGAGTCTTCAAGGACAGCGTGCTGGGAGGGGGCTAGTAGCGGAATTCTCAGCTGCCACCCCTTCCATATGTACCCAGTGTCGCATGGTGGGAGGGGGCTAGTAGCGGAATCCTCAGCTGCCACCCCCTCCATATGTACCCAGTGTCAGCCCTGAGGCCGACTCTCCATTGGCTGCTCCCAACCAATAACTAAGCAAAGAGCAGACTAGGTCTGTCCATTGCTGCCCCACAGAGTATTCCTCTCGAAGGTACTTTTTGCTCTGGAGCTCCCCAAGGGCTGGCCATGACTTTCTCCTGGCAGAACACTTTCTGCCCATAATCACAAGGTTCCATAATCACAAGGGAAGCTGCGGATGCTTCACAGTATGTTGCTTAACGCCTTGTGCCACCAGGGAGGCCCCCTAAATGGGAGAGTTTTCACTTGAGATAATGCAACTGTTAAACAAGCTACATGAATGCTTCTTAAAATGTACATATGACTTATAAGTTCATGAATAAATACTCAACATCTTCAGCCATTAGAGAAATGGAAATTAAACCCACCATAAGATACTACTACATACCCACTAGAATACCTAACATGAAAAAGAATGGCAAATTCAAATGTTTTGCAACTGGAACTATGGCACTTACTGAAAGGAGTGTAAAATCATGCAGTCACTCTGGAAAAGGAGGGGAGGAGGAGGGTTGAGGGAAGATGGGAACACGAGGGACTGAGGTGATGGTGCACTGGTGATATGGTGATGGGGAATACATGGGGATTACAATTAATGGCAAGTATATGTAAATTTTAAAATATTTTAATAAAAAAAAAGAAATCTTGCCATGTCTTATAATATTTAACATATACTTGCCACATGAATCAATAGTTGTGTTAGTATTTATCTAGGAGAAATCAAACCATGTAAAAAAGCTCTGTAAAAGACTATTCACTGTAGCTTGTTCATAAATGTCAGAAACTGGAAATAACACAAATATTATCAGGTCAACAAATAAATTTTGGTACAGCCACGCAACAGAGGACCATGCAATAAAAAATGAAGATATGATTGAAACTTGCAACAATATGGATGATTTACAAGAGCATTTTGCTGTGCTCAAACTAAAATTAAATGATACATAAACACATACATAAAAACCAAACCAAAAAAGGATACATACAAGTACAAACTAACCTATAGTGATAGAAATTAAATCAGTGTGATGATACATTGTTCTGAATATACTAAATACCCTTGAATTATTCACTTTGAAAGGTGAACTTCACTTCAATTTGGAATAAGAAGTGGGGCAATTTGGTCCTCCCTGGTGGCACAGTGAGTTAAGCAACATACTATGAAGCATACCGCAGCCACTGCAGCACGAGTTCCAGTTCAATTTGAGTTCGAGTTCAATCCGAATTTGAGTTTGATCCCTTCTGCTGGCAGGGGAGGGGACTCACATGGTGCCCCAGACCTCTCCTGCCTTAGCTGCTGCTCCCCTCAGCAGTGTGTTTCAGTTAGTCTGTTCTGTTCCCCAGTCTGTCTCTCACCCCCACATCTCTGGTCTATACCCCAGTTCTTTTATGCACAAATAAATAAATCTTAAGAATTGGGGCAATTCACTACAAATGGGGTAAAGTGATCTACTGGGGTGATGGAAATACTCTGTATCTTGACTGCTGGTGAGTAACAGTACACATTTGTTAAAACTTGAATTAAACTCATCAAATGGGTTCATTTTATTGCATGTAAATTATGGCTCAATAAAATTGATTTGAAAATGTATTTTCTCAGCTTCCCTTGCGATTATGGAACCTAAAACATCTCTTTGGGGGGGCAATGTGAGGTGAGCAGGAATCAGTGGGTGAGGAGAAGTCAGGGTATATTTTCAACAAGAGGAAAGTTAGCAAGAATAGACTTTGCTTCTTTTTTATTCAGATGATATCTCTGTACTTGAGTTTATCTTCAGTTTCCTCTGCTTTCTGACTATTGGTTGTATTTAGCCAATAGGATTCCCAACAGGAGAGATACAGCAGGGCAGTTAGTGGGTTAGAGGATCTGTATACCTATGTTCTTTCCTGAAAGATCTTTAGTTGGCTTGGTCTCTGGGCCCAAGGTCTTGGTTCCTTTCCAAACAAAGTACTGAATAGGGCTTTTTCCTGTAAGTTTCAGTGACCTACTCCCCTTTGATTCTAAGACTCCAGGGCCACTAACAGTTTAGGCCCTCATTACTTACACTAGCCCCTTAACTATTGAAGGGTAACATGTATACAGAAAGCATAACTTGGTGGTAATTTTCATCCAAATACTCAGTTCAGAGATTTTATCATACATATTCACAATGCAGATTTTTAAAATCTAATCTCATAATCTTTGCTTTTTAGTCCATTTACCAGTAATGTAACTAATTGACATTACATTAGTAACTACTATAACTAATATCATTTGTGTTCTACTTGTCCCACTTACTCTATATTTCTCATTCCATTTTTTTCTTCTTTTGGATTAATCATTTTTAAATACTGAATTTGTTTTCTATTAACTTGCTACTTACATTTTTACCCTTTTAAAATAGTAGCTCCACTACATATTAACATTAACATCTATTAATTATGGGTTTACTGATGTTGTATATACTATGATAATATATATTATATGTAAATGTATAGTATAATTATAATATAGTTAATTTGGGAAGCAACTTTGCTATTTCCCAAAAAAGCTAAGACCCAAAACTTTAATTCTCTTACTCTCTTAAACTCTATCTTCTATCTTTCAGTATTTTATATTTATCTTTTTTATATTTAATCTATAGATGATTTAATTTTTAACTTTTGCATCAATAGTCAACACATTTCATTGTTCATGATTTTCTGAATTTAAATACATGTCTGCTTATAATAAATCATCTCAGGGTTTTTTTTATATGAGAATAATCTTTGTCTTTTTATTTGAAGGGTACCTCTAGGCGATATAGAAGTCTAAAAAGACAGTCGTTACCCCCCCACACACACACACAAGTTTAAAGCTCTCACTCCATCGCTTTCTGCATTTCATAATTCCTACAATACTCACTGTATAATTGGTTTTTCCTTTGATGGTGGTATGTTTCATCTGGTCTTACATTTTGTCATTGAGTAGTAATAGTATAGTGTATCTGTTATTTTCTTTACCTTGATTGGAATTAGTAACATTTTTAAAATCTATCATCCAATGACTTTCATCAATTAAAAAAACTCAAGTTAATGTCTTGTAAATACTGATTTTTGCTCACTATCACTTTTACTTCTCACGACTTCAGTTGTGAACTTTAAATATATTTATCATGCCCTGTGCAACAAGTCAAAATTCTCATTTTTCTTCACTTCTTTCAGTCTGGATATACTGGGCTGTAGGAAAAGCTAGGAGGCATTTTTTTCTAAAGAAAAAAAAATACATCATCATGACTTTTCCAACAACCCAATACTCTGTCATCTGATCAGTAAAGATCTCAACTGCTCTAGCACAGCAGCTCTTAAATCCATTGATTGATTTTTTTCATTTGCGTTACTGAATGTTTTTATTCTCTTAGCCTAAGATTTTTATCTGTTGTTATGACATGAACTCAGAATTTACTCTTTTCTCCTCTCTACCACATAAGCCCTGCCTCCAAATCTTTCTTATTTTTTATTCTTATAATATCTATGCCTGCTGTTTCAAGATATATGCAGTTGGTTAGATTCTACAGAGATGCATTGTCCCTAGAAACTTCTCTTGTTGTTTGTGTTCCTCTAGAAAAAAGAGCCCATTATGTTGCTTGGTTGGAGTAATTAGATATTGTTGGTATATGAGTTACCTCTCTGCCAGCCTTGGAGAGCATCGCTGATTCAGATGCCTGCTGGCTTAAACGAGGGAAGATTACAATTGATGTCAGAGCTCCCACAATGCAGAGCCTTATCTTCCTGCATCAAAGCAATTGCTCATCTAGCTGATTTGGGCTGGCGGAATCCTGATCAAGATGGCACCGCCTACATCAGTGTGTTTCTGCTGAACCTAAACTCCCATCATACAAATTAGTTATTATCCGAGTTCCCAATGTTATGAAGGGATAGAAGGAGGAAGATGGGGGGAGAGGGTTTAGCTCATCTATTAAGTAATACCAAAGCCTCCAGTTTTTATCTTTAATTCTGACTGATATAATCTCCTTGTTGGTTATTCACCTACACAACTTGCAAATACTGAAGAATTCCTAGATTTTGGTCCTGGGTCTCCTATTTCCAATTTCTACTTTTTCTCTTGATCACCCAGGCCCATGACTTTACCGCTACCTCTACCGCTAATTATCTTTCTCTCAGAATCTTATTCCCAATATCCCAGATAGCTAATGATGTAAGTGATGCCACCTCATGAATACAGAACACATAACTCAAAGTCAGTCTCCTTCAAACAGCTCTGATACTCCTGTGGAAGAGCTGCCTGAATAGTTATCCTGCTACAGCAACACAACACACGTTACCGATACATTCTTCTGTGCCTATTTGATCAATGGTGGTTAAGGTGTCTGCTATTATATTAACTTTATAATAATGTATTTTTTCTAGTTCACTTTCCTTCACTAGAACATAAGCACCATTGAATCAGAGGTCTGTCTTGCTTGATACTTTTGACTAGACCTTGGTCATGTACATAGAAGCTGAGTGATTATCTGTGGCTCAATGTGAGAAGAGATGCATGGTTAGACTGTGTTTCTTTGATGATATCTGGCCAGAGTAGAATTGGAAGGGTTGTGGGTAGTCTGAGATTTAATGCCTCATTCTCATTCTTTGTTTCATATAAGCCTAATAGCAAGTTGATTGTTCTTATAGGGATGACACTTACTGTCCTCATATTGCACCACGCTTACTTGTCCAGTCCACTAGTAATTCTATCAACCCTACTGGTCAAAATAATTTCTTCAAATCAATTCTTTCCCTCCATTACCTCTGCTGCCTCCTAATCCAACTCTCTGCTCTCTCTTCCCAATAAACTGTGGTAGCCTTCCTGCATGTCCTACAAAGCAACCAAAGTGATTAATATTAAAAAAAAAAATAAAGCATACTGTGTCCCAGTATGCTGTTTTGAACAGCCTAGGGTTTCCTGCTACACGTTATACATACAAAAAAGTCATAGCCCTCTCACAGCTTTGAAGCTGTACCTGGTATGCCTTCCAGGTACATGACTGTGGGTTCCAGCTCTCTCTGCCCTGCTTACAGCTCTGGTCATATTGCCAGCTTCTTCTAACGTTAACACAGCAAGTTCCTTGGTACACAAGTCCCATTCTACTTGCCACTCCCCCTTCCTGGAATATCTATTCCCTGATTTTTGTATAACTGATAGCCTCACATCCTTCAATTCTGGTGTTTTCCAGGCCATCTTGTTTGTGACCACTCAGTCTTTCATTGTCACATTTCTCTATATTATTTCCATCAGAATTCTTACAGCTAACAAAAGTTATGTTATTTAACTTTTTCTTTTGATTGTCTTATTCTCTACCATCTTTTCTCCATCAAAACAACATATGACACACAAGAGGTGCTCATAACTTATTTTTCGCAACATCTACATGTGAACAGATGAACTGGAGGATGTACTTTGCAGCTCTCACACCACTGCTGATCTAGGTGTCATTTCTTTGGGATAACTCCTTCTCTATTCCTCTCCACATGAAAGGAAATAAAGTAAATAAAGTTTAAAATCATCCATTACTTTTCCTTCGCCTACACACTTTCTCTTTTATGAAACTATTATCAACCTCTTTGTCATAAAAATGATTTAACATATATTGATCTCTTAACTGTGCTTCACCATATGCTGGATTATCTCATTTGTTACACTAACCCTCTGCATTAGACCCTGCTATAATCCATTCTTTATAAATCTGAGGTTTAGGGGTTATCATTATTTTCCTAAGGCCACAAAGCTAACCAATATTTCATTTTACTTTCTCAACTTCACAAGTCAAAGAGGCACGTAGAATAAGGAAGAAAATTTGAAGCAATGTGCTGTTTCCCCAACAAAAGTTTTGGTTATTAGTGAAAATAGAAGAGAGCTAGGGGGCAGTTTATATCACAATGACCAGACAAAACTTTAGCAGCAAACTCTGAACTCAGCTAACTTAACATCATCCCCAGAAGGAAGGACAAACCAAAGTCAGGTCATTGACTGTGAATCTTTCTCTTCTGTTAGAACATCTATCTCATTAATAGACTCTCAAGGCTTATTGCTGAGGAAAATCAGAAAGGTAACTCTTGCTTGACCTTGGGGTTTACACTGACCCATTCATTTTGGTATCCAAAAAACAAACTTACTTGCGAAATACCAACTCATCTATATACCACCAAGATATTTACAGTTTGAAATAGGAGAAACTAGGAAGAGAGAAAAACAGGTAAGAATTAGGGAAGATAAAAGACCGCACAGACCAAGAGAGACCGTCTCTGTGTAAACTCAAGTATTTTGGTGAAACTGAAAAAAAAGGGGGGGGGGGGGAAGAAACTCAGATGTCTAGATCATCAGCTCAAAATTTAATTTTCTATTTGGCAATTTGACATTAGAAAGAAAATCATGTTGAATCATTTTGCAGAGTTTTAATAATTGTTGCTCTGGCTCAACAAATTCCCTAAGACTTTCAGTTTTCTATATTAATACTTTAGTCATATAGAATATGGTTATTTCTGTGTACCTGCAGGATTAGCCTCAATATTAAAATTCATTAAATCATATCGTACAATCATATCATTAGGAAGGTTGTTTTCTGAATCAATAACAATTTAGTCATGGCTTAATTTGTGTCTCGATCAGTCAGTACTGGGTGCAATGGAGGGTAACGATTAAAAAGGACATTAGCAAATGTTATTAGGCTGTGGAAGTGCATCGGGAATTTTGGTAACCACTTTCTGAGAATTCATTTAATTCCACACCAATCCAAGGGGGCAGGTATTATTTGGGGGGTCCATGGGTTAAAGAACTCTGCTCAAGTGACTATGCACCATACCACCTAACTTGAGAATCCAAATACACAACTCTTCAAGGAACCTACAATTTCTTTGGGAAAACATGGATGCATGAAGCAGTTAAATCA
This sequence comes from Galemys pyrenaicus, assembly GCA_019455555.1. Classification (NCBI taxonomy): domain Eukaryota; kingdom Metazoa; phylum Chordata; class Mammalia; order Eulipotyphla; family Talpidae; genus Galemys; species Galemys pyrenaicus. The sequence goes on along the minus strand of JAGFMF010012168.1, from coordinate 569,858 downwards.
TAACACAAAAAGCCATGGGATCAAAGATCTCCTGGTATCTGCCCCACAGGCTCACTCGGATAACACCAATGTGTTAAACTCAGTCCAGACTCAAGACGGTGTAACTCCTGATGTTGTGATTCGGGAGACCTTGAGTGCCTTGTAAGTAATATGAGACAAAAAAGTAAATAGATGAGACCTCCTTGAATGTGAGAGATGAACACACATGAACTTACCTCCTTGGCACTTAGCACCCTGAACTCCCCTTTCGCAGCAGCTGCCTGTGCCTCCTTTCTAGAAGAAAAGCTTTCCTTCCAACAATCTAGTTTGTCTTACAAACAGGCAGCTGGCAAATGGAGGGTGTGATATTGCATGCTGGAATGAGGGACAAGACTGGCAGATTCTTATTCCTATCTACCTTACACTCCTTGAGTCACCTGGAATTTTATTCCCAGTTCCTTGGGATGAGTCTTTGGTGCCAAATACATATTTGGTGCCAACATATGTATATAAATATAGATGCATATTTTATACGTGTTATGTGTGTGCATGTATCCCCGTGTGTGTGTGTGTAGGTGAGAGGAGCTGTTGTGTGTCCCAGGGACGTGTGTAGATGAGCCATCTGTAGAACAGTGCTGCAGGCTTTTCGTACCCCAGGAGCGGTGTGAGGAGGATGAGTCAGGCCAGGAATAGCATTTCCTGACTGCCCACTGTGGGCACATTGCCAGAAGGTTTTATTTTATTCTCTAGGTTCTAGTCAGATTTATAGAAAAAGATGATATTGCTGAAGCTGGTGATGAGATATTTTTTATGAGAATTAAAATGATCGACGATAAGACTGTAATCTTCTGAGGCAGGACCAGGTCCCTCTTATTCACCATTGTACACCAGCATCAAATATGTTACCTGGCAAGAAGTCAGGACCTACTGAACATTTGTTCAATGAATAAGTGAATAATAAATGAATGCAATATTTTGTATTTATTGGATCAGGTCCGCCTAGTGAATCATTGCTCTCCTGGGTCACTGAGAAACTAGACACTCAATTGCATTAAAAATATGGGCTATTTTTAGATCCAAGTCTCTTTAATCCATTAGTTACCCACTTCCTGGTACATTGTAAGGGTATGTAGATACATAATTCAGTCAACAAGTATTTATTAAGCACTGCTGTTGGAACAGTCTTAGAGATCACTGGGATGGTGCACTGAACAATGCCAACAAGTTCTTCTCAGCTTACATTCTTGTAGACTGAGCAACATAATAAATAAATGCATACCATGGCTGGGGGTGTTATATAAAATAGCAGGGGCAGGACAAAAAGGACAATGGAGGAGAACTATTTATATAGTGCAAACCCAACTACCTCCCTGGGGAAAGTACTGTCCAGGGCTTATAATCAATTTAATGAGAATTATAGGAGGTTATACTGAACACTTCTCAAAGGTTTCAATGGTGCCCAAATCGTAAAAATTTGGAGAAATTATTTTCTACTCCATTGTTCAAATGACAAAGATGGAGATCAAGAAATTAACTTCTGGAGGGACAATAACACCCTCATGCTCTGATAACTCACCAGGTGCCAGTAAGAATTTTGTGTCCATGATCTCACTTGGTCACCAGAAGACACCTACACAAGTGGTAGTATTTGGAACCCTCTCTGATGATAAGCAAGGCAAAGAAAGATTAAGTTAGTTGCCCAACATCACTCAATTAGTAGATGGAAAAATCCGATCTGGAACCCATGCAGTCTGAGTCCAGGGCATAATCATTAAATTATTGTCTTGTAGAATTAAGCATGTGCTCACTAGAATCCAAGACCTTTGAAATTACTAATATACACCAAGTCTTTGAAAAGTAAAATGAATTGCAGCACCTAAATACGAAAGGATTTTTAAAAATAAAGCTATAGAGTCTACCACAAAAGCATACAGCATCTTACCAAGGCCTTTCTTAGTCCCTGAATCCATCAAATCCATTCCAGCCTCCCAGTCTTTGCTGTGGCAGGTCCTTCTCCTGGGAATGCTCTTTTCAGGGGTCATCACAAAACTGGCTCTTTCCCATCAGTCAAGGGTCAGTTCAATATACCCCTTCATAACAGACTTCCCTGTCTACCCTGTTCCTGGTAGCTCACCCTTCTCCAGTCACCCTTCTCCCTGTGTTTTTGATTCCATTTTTAACTTTCTTCCCATCCCTCATCATTATGTGGGGAGTGATCAGCACATTTCTGATTATTGGTATCTACTCATGCTTGTCTGTTTTCTCTACTGAATTCAAGCATCATAGGACTGTGGCTGATTTGTTTCCAGAAAGTTCTCCAGGCTTAACTCTCTACCTAGTACCTCAATGAGGCTTCAAAAACATTTGAATGAATTCCTGCTGAGCTACAGACTCTGTTCCCAGGGGGCTTTACTTTTGCGGAGGACCATGTTACTAGCAGCTTCTGCTCACCACTCTCTGCAGAATCAGAGCGCCAGATGGGAAAGGACAAATTTGCACCAGAGGCCTTAGAAATACTTGCCAGTAAGCACCCAAAATGAGCTGTGAATGCTCTGACGGCTGCCAAGGAGACCAGGCATGGAGCTTATGTGCTGGAAGATCAGTTTGGAGGGATTCTCGTGTAGTTAGGCATATGCACAGTCATGGTTTAAAATTTTATCTGACTTTCCTTGTTTAGATTTCTTTTTAAATTTCGGGTCACACCTTATTTTGGATCTAATGCTTCTACAGGTTGTTTACCTGTGTTCCCTCAGCAGAATATAAGGTTCATGAGAAAGGATTCCTCTGTCTTCTATGCCCTTGGATACTTAGTGTTTAAAGTCATGCTAACCACATGCTTAAGGAATGGATCAGCCAATGAGCCAATACTCACTTGTGCTTGTAGAAAAAGGCAGGAAGAAGAACTAAAAGGAGCGAATGCATATGGAGTCCCAGTTAAGCTTCCAGTACTGGGACACATCTTATTTCATTTGTTTATCTTGTTACAAGGTTTGGGAATCTAACCCTTAAGAAGCTAAAATTTATAGAATGAAGATTTCTTCCTCTACATTGTAAAATTGGATCTTGCTAGGGAAGTGGTTCTTTAAATGAAAATTGGGTATTGCTGGAAGCCTCAAACTTCAATCAATTCACTGAGGTCTGTGCCATGACCTGATAGTGCTATATCAAATAAATAATTGTGTATGATGCCTAGAGCATATCTGAGGATCAATACAGAATTGAAATGAAAGCCCTCGCTCCTGCTTCACATACAGGATCATTTCCATTATCATTTCAGTTTGAATATATCTGTATCAGAGCCAAAAATACAATTTCCAAACAGAAATATGGAAAGGAGTAGACATGAAGTGAATTTGGAGGAGGCTGTTCTCAGCCTGTACAGCAAGCTTAAGTCTGGGTCAGTTAGAGAAAATGCAAGTTGGCAGAGTGGCATGTTTGAGACAGAATTGTAGAAGAATTGTAGCAGATCAGGTTCAAGTAATACCTAATTGCCCCACATCCGAAGCCCTGAGCTTTACATAGTCAAGGTCAGTCCATTGCTGTATGCCAGGTAAGAGGCACGGAGTGAGCCAACACATCGCACACCCTGATCCTGAATTACCTTGTTAGACACCCAAAGTGGGGAAGCTGGTACTTACAAGAACATTCTTGAAAGCTTAATAGCACATAATAGTCTTTTTAGCTGATTCTTTGTATAAATAGAGCCAATTTCAAAGACAAATGAGCTCCCTTTTAAAAGCTGTGAAATAATAGTGCCATTACACACACCTCTCTCGGCCTTTTAAAAGTACCTGTGAGCTGGCTCTCTCCTGGGGGCTTATCAGAGCTCAGGCCTGCAGCGCCCAAGGAGGCGGGCTCTACAATGCATCGTCAGGGATTTATCCGCCCCACCCCCCTTCCACACAGAGCCTTCACTCAGATCAACACGCAGTCCTAAGCTATTCACAGGCCTGTGCCCCTATTTTCAAAGGGGCTGGGTTTCAGTCAGGGCTCGTGACACTAATTAGCTGAGCGCTGCTGGGCAAACAACCTGCTCTCTCTGCAGGGTGGACGAAGAGGCTCTGATCAGAGCGTCCAAGTCCCTTCCAGCTCTGCTGCCTGGTTTGATGTGAACCTCCAGGACCAACAGGGTGTCCTCCCCCCACACAGTCTGCAGTCAGAAAATTACTCTATGCACACCCAAGGGAGGAAATGAATGTTGCCCTTTTGCTTCTATGTCTTCCTCTAAGACCCCTCTTTTAGCAGGTCTGCAGCCATGTAGTCTCCTTCTGAGACTAAGAGATCAAGGTGTTTATAAACTGTGCATGTAACTCCCTTTTGTCCACCAGCTTTGCTTCCCGATTCTAAGTCTAGAATTCCCATACCTTGGACTACACATGGAGGAAAAAGTCATGCAAAATTAGTAGTGTTGTTTATACACTCACACACATGTATATATGATTGTATTTTCTGCTACTCTAAGACAGTGCTCTTGAAGTAAAATTTGACTCTTGGACAGCGCAAGGTTAAGGGGCACCCACTGTCTATGAAATTGAGAATCCTGTTCTAATTTACAGTTGACTCTTGGTACTCATGGGTTCTGCAACCAGGGACCCAACCAAAATTAATGGTTGGGTAAAACCTGGGAATGCAGAATCTGTGGATAGAAAAAAAAAAATCCATGGTATATGAACACACTAGTTCACCACCATGTTGTGCAAGGGTCTCGTGCACTGCACTTGGGGCCTCAGAGGCTTCTTGAAGATGGGACTTTACAGGTTCTACTCAGGATATACCAAGAATTTTATTTTGGTATAAAGTTTAATTTGGCATGTGTAAGCTCCCAAACCTACATGTTAAACCAAACACAGCAGATAATTATGTGTGCTAACTTTGGGAACCAGTGTCCTCAAAGAGAAGGGGAAAAAAACGCACCTCCTTTGCTATTTACTCTGATTATCCATTATTCATTCAACAAGGGTTCCTCACCACCTACTGTGTGTCAGGTGCAACCTGCGCAAAAGGCAAAGTCCCTGCACTCACTCCTAGTGAGGAGAGAAGGATGAAAAGCAAATGTGAGTTATGTTAAGTATAATATGTGAAGCAGTGAGAAAATCCAGTAAGGAAAAGAAGACAAGCTTGGGGGAGGCGTGCCCTTATGGGTCAGCAGGAGGGCCTAGCAAGAGTGTGGTAACGGTGCAAGGACTTAGAAGTAGTGAGGGAAAGAACCATATGTTGTGGGAAGAACATTCTAGACTGAAGGAGCAACATGCACAGAGGCCCTGAAAAGGAAATGTGCTGGTATGTTTGAAGAGCAGCAAGAAGGTAGGCATGGCTGGTGCAGAGTGAAGAGGAAAGTGTATTCTGGGGATCCTGCCCCGGTCTAGCACTTACAAGACCAAAGCATCTTCACAGAACCCTGCCTGCAGAAATCTGCTGCCTGAAGTTAAAGTCAGCCTTCTCAGATACAAATTATTTCACAGTGGATACCCAGTATTAACATTAGTGCAGTGCAGACATTAGCCAGGAAAAAAATTAAATCCTGTATTGCCCTCCGCTAGCATCAGTGTATCTTTAAGTCGGGGTCACTTAAAACTAAAAGCCCTTTCAACTAAGAATAACTACATTCTTGGGCCCTCCCTGGTGGTGTGGTGGGTTAAGCAACGCACTGTGAAGCAAACCACAGCCACTGCAGCACGAGTTCGATCCCTGTCACTGGCCAAGGAGGGGACCCACATGGCGAGGCAGACCTCTCCTGCTTCACCCGCTGCTCCCCTCAGCAGTGTGTTTCTGTCAATCTGCCTGTTCTGTGTCCTGCTCTGTCTGGTGGATTCTCTCACCACCCCTACACCTCTGGCCTGTACCCCAGTGCTTGTATGCATATCTTTAAAAAAAAATAAAAGAATAACTACATTCTTAATGTCAGTGACTCACTATATATAACCTAAGTTTGAACTTACGTTTATTGGAACAGCTCTCACAATGCAAAACCCGCTGGACTGCTTCCTGAGTTTGATTCTCACTTTGAATATACAATAAACTTGTCAAAGTCTGACTCTCCTTGAGACTTTATTTTCATTTAGCAGCAGCAGTAGGGGTGCAGGATATCTAGCTCATGGAATTCATAGAAAGATGTTAGGTTTCCCAGGGTGAAACGGAAGCCACCGGCAGGTTTCGAACAGAGACATAACACTCAAATGGCTACTATCTTGTAACTTCTTTATGTTATTTCTAGGCTAGAATATTCCAGATTCTGGATTGGTGGGTGTAGAGTACACTGTGGTAGCCATCATGGCCATTTCCTGTGTCTGTTTAGTTTGCAAGGACATCAGGGAGGGCTCGCAAGAGTGGGGCAGCAGTACCCCTGTCTGTATCAAACAAGGGGGAAATCCTTGATTTTTCATAAGTAGACAAATTATGTTTCACAGAACAGACCCAGAAGAGTCTCCACTCTCCTTGAGGTGACATCTCATTGAAAACAGTCATGGAAGGGCCCTCCCTGGTGGCACAGTGGGTTAAGCAACGCACTATGAAGCAAACCGCAGCCACTGCAGCACAAGTTCAATCCCTGCTGCCGGCCAGAGAGGTGACCCATATGGTGCAGCAGACCTCTCCTGCCTCGCCATCTGCTCCCCTCAGCAGTGTATTTCGGTTGATCTGCCTGTGCTGTTCCCCACTCTGTCTGGTGGATTCTCTCACCCCCCGCATCTTTGGCCTGTACCCCTGTGCTTGTATGAATAAATAAATCTTAAAAAAATTTTAAAAAACGAAAAAAAAAACAGTCATGGAAGATGGAACTAAGATGCCCATAGTTAGATGGACAACAGTCAGAATGGTGCTCTGGATCCGAATTCAGGTTATACCATGGTTTAGCAGAAAGCAGCTGATCAGACTCCACCAACTTGCATTTGCTATGTTTGTTCTCCAGCTCCACAGGCACTGCCCCAAGTCCCATTCCCAGGGAGGCTGACTGCAAAGCCCTTCCTCCAGTCTCCTGTCAGGTGACCTTGCATTAAACTTGTTCTTTTCTCAGAAGCTTGTGGTATAATTTTTTATTTCTGTGCCAACAGAAATTCACCAGCAACTAGTGGTGACAATATATCATCCCTTTACTGTCAGTCCAGTCTTCCAGTCTACTGTCCTTTGTTCACACTGTGACTCCCTACTCCTGGGGGACTTTCCGAGGACAACATAAAACAGGTTTCTTTTCCTTCAGAGTAAGAAATGTCTTTAATGAGTGCCCAGTTAGTTCAAGTCACTGTGCTGCTACTTAACATTCAGTTTCTTATTTAATCTAACAATAATGAAGCAGGGTTGATGATCAGTGACTTTGGATAAACAAATGGAGGCTTACCCAGGAGCAGTCAGTTGGCTGTGGAAAGTGTTGGAACTTAGATTCAAAGGCAAGAATGTGAGAGCAAACCCTGTGGATCAGAGGTGGGAGAACAAAGCTTGGGAGCCCATCTAGGTTCAAACCCTACCTCTGTTGCTTGCTACCTGTGTGACTTTGGGCAAGTTATTACTTCTTAAGACCTCAGTACCTGCATCTATTACATGGGGATAATAAGTGGGGATTACTATTGGAACTAAGGAACTGACATGCTAAAATGCTTAGTATAGGGCCTTGCACCTACATGCTCCTTACTGATTGTGAAGTCACAGGAAGCTACTCAAAGGGATTTGGAATATAATCTTTGTGGGGCATGAGAACCACCCTACACACGTGTAGACTGTCATGAGGGAAAAGCCTCAGACTGATTATCTGGTGGTTCTAAGAAATAGATTTCAACTCATCTTAAAGATTTAGTCACTGTCAGCTTTTCCAGCAGTGGAATGAATGGGCATCTCTGCCACAGGAACAAGATCTCCATAACTGTCTCATCAGAAATGTTGCCAGGGGGTTTGGAGCCCCTGTGCAGGGCTGGACAGGACAGCTTCAGAGGTCATTCCCTGAATAGAAAGTATGACTGTCTCCAATGTGATGGAAGTAAGTGGCCTAAGAGCCTCAGCTGACTTGCTCAGTGTCTTGACCTGAATTGTGTTGACGTTAGGCAGGGCTCCAACTCACTACATCCTAACAGCCAATTTCATGCCTCTTGGGTTAATGCTACCTGCTTTGGTTCCTGTAGGCTTTTATGTTTGGGGTTCCCACCCACATGGTTAGACAGTCCATCATCTGGGTTAAAGGACTTGGAAGACAGGTTAATAATTAAGGTAGGACATGACTTCCTATCCTCTGATCCTGAGACAGATTACTGGACACCTTGCTGTTGAAATATGAATATACACCGCTGAGCCTATGCACCATTCTATCTAGCGGGTTTGATGCAGCAGTTACTTCTTGCTGAAAAACATGATAGGAAAACATTCTTAGTGCTTCTGTCCTACGACAGCCTTTTTCTTCCTTCTAAATATTGTGCTTTACAAGTGCTGTGTCTGTTAGAGCAAACTATTTTTCAACGCCTGGAATGTTTACTGCCTCTTCAGAACAGAGCATCGTGTGTTCCTGCCAATGCTCACTCACTGAAAATAACAATTTCTTTGTCTGGATGTTAAGACAATGGACAGGTTTCCATGCTCATAAGACTGTTCTTTTCACACACAAACAAAGCATTGAGAATTCAGGGCATACACAGAACCATCGACAAGTCAACTGAAATGCAACAATAAGCACTGCTTTTAGTAACCACGTATTTGGGTTGGAGTGTCCAACTCCTTAAAATACATTCATCCATTCTGAACCCCTCTCATCGACTTGCCTCACAGCAGTCAGAAAAATCTCATGCTGCAAATATCCTCAGGGATCTCCCCACTAAGTTTATACCCTTCAATAATTTCCAGCTGCTCTTTTGGATTATAACCAAACTCCTTAATTCATATCACGGAGGCACACACAGTCACATCAGTCTGTGACTCCATCCCTCACCATGCTTTTCTGGGTTTCTATGCTCCAGCCAACTGGTGGTGGTAGCCACTGGTGTCAAGGCCCTATAAATATACCCTCAATTTCCTGGAAAATTCTCTCCCTCTTCTGCCAAGTTAAGTTCTACTCATCAAGATCTCAGCTCAAGTGATGTGTCTTCACGGAAGATAGCCCATCGCCACTGCATTACAAAACCCTATCACACTTTGTCCTTATACCATGTGCTTTCCATTGCCTTTGCCACAGTTTATATTAATTTATTCATTTATTTGTTTTCCACAAGGGAGAGAACCAGATTTATTTTTACCACCAGCAAACTCATTGCCTAGACGTTATCAGGCACGCAATAGAGACATTCTTTATGGGCATGCTTGCATTTTTTAAGCAAATGAATGATAAATAACTTCTCTTGAAAGGTGCTTCTGTGACTACTGAATTTGCTCCTAAAATTCCTAAGTATCAGTATCTCCACATATTATTGGCCACAGGATCCAGAGAACTTTTATCATGCGCATCGTTAAAGCCATATATTTATATTTTTCCTGTTGCTTTTCCTACTAAGTATCCTTTTGCAGATACTTGTGAAGATAAAGGTCTTGGCCATCTCAGCTCATCTTTCATCCCAGCTCAATCTGCCAGTGAAGAAACAATGACTCAGAAAACTAATGGGCCAGTCTCCTAACGATGGTGATGATTTCATTGCTGGTGATTTTTCTATTCAATTTATAAAACTGAGTCAAAATGAAGGAATAGCCTTGGGGTACAAGTACCAAAGGCAAATAATGAATTCAGAAATACAAATGAGAATAGCACTGACCAGAGTATATTATGAGAGCACTAATAAAGGGGCTAAGGTTAAAAGAATTGAATAATGAAAAATGGAAGCTTTTCTGATTGAAACAGGCTGAAGGAGGAGCCCAGGAGTAGACTGAGATATGGCTCCAGCAAGGATAGCACCATCTATAAGTGGCTACCAGTCAGTTTCTACTCAATATCTTTAATCCCTATAATCAACATGAAAAGGCAGGATTATTACTTCCATTTTACAGTCGAGAAAACAGATACTCTGAGGATAAATCATTTTAAATCATAGCTGAAGCTCTATCTTATGATTCCAAAGTCAAAGTCTTTCCCACCAGACTTCATCTCAGAGCCAGTCCTTCCTAGTGAAATATGGACGCTTGCACGTAGTAACTATCCCCATGAGATCCTATCTCCGAAAGCTAGCTTGGGGTCCAGCTGATGCCTATTAATCATTTCTGTCCTTTCTCTTTGCTATCACCTGCTGAGTTTCTTTTTTTTTTAGCCCTCAGAGTTTTATTTATTTTATTAAAATATTTTAAAATTTACATATACTTGCCATTAATTGTAATCCCCATGTATTCCCCATCACCATCTCACCAGTGCACCATCATCTCAGTCCCTCGTGCTCCCATCTGCCCTCAACCCTCCCCCGCCCCTCCCCACCAGGTGTCCCCAGTCTGTCCTTGACGCCTCATTTTTGGTTTCTGTGTCTTTATTGCTGTTATCGTTATTATTAATATTGTTCTTATTCCTTTCCTTGATCCTCATTTGGTTCCTTATGTTCCTCCTAAGGGAGGAACCATCTGGTATTTTTCTTTTGCCTTCTGACTTGCTTCGCTAAGCATAATCCCCTCCTGAGTTTCTTATGGATTTTTTTTGATAACTCCCAGAAGTAGGTGACCACTCCCAAAAGAGGCGCATATTTTATCAAGCACTAACACAACCTCACACCAACACCATGAGGTTAAATTACAGTCCCATTTGACTCTGCAGAGCAGGATTAGTCATTTTCCCGGGAACATCAGTGTCTCCAGCACCAGAATCTAGGTGTTCTCTGGACTGCTGGCCTGGGATTCTTCCCATTACCATGTCACATCAAGGAATGAGGGCACTAGTTGGGCTCTGGCACCTCGGCGCAACAAAAACAACCCAGTCAAAAATGAGCAGGAGAGCATATGAAAACATACTCAACATCACTTATAATCATGGAAATGCAAATCAAAACCACAATGAGATACCACCTCACACCTGTGAGAATGGCCCATATTTAAAAAACAAACAACAAATGGTGGTGAAGATGTGGACATAAAGGAATGGTGGGAATGCAAACTAGTCCAGCCATGATGGAAAGCTGTGTGGAGTTTCCTCAAAACATTAAAAATGGGTCTACCATATGATCCTGTGACTCCACTCCTAGGAATCTACTCAAAAGACATAAAAACCCTAATTCAAAGGTAAGCCTGCACGCCTATGCTTATTGCAGCACTATTTCCACTAGCCAAGGTATGGACACAACCCAAATGTACCAAAACAGAGGAATGGATCGAGAGTGGTATATATACACCGTGCAATACTACTCAGCTATCTAAAAAGATAAGCACATGCCACTTACAGAAACATGGATGGAGCTGGAAGGGTTTATGCTCAGCAAAATAAGTAGGAAGGCAAAAGGAAAATATCAAATGGTTTCCTTACAGGTGGGTATAGGGAACCTGGACAAAGTGTCAGGAAAAGGACAACGTGCAACATGACCATGGATTTGGGGCAGTCAACAGGGGAAGGAGAGGGAGAGGACTGAAGGTGAGGGGCGGGGAGCACAGGAACTGTGGTGATGGTTCATGGGTGCTGTGGTGGTGGGGCTACGTGGGCTCTCCCTGAAGGGAGAACAATGTTAGAAAATAAAATTAAAATTAAAGAAAAATTAACAGCAACAGATAACTCCGCTGAGACTTGCACTGAGTAGCACACTATATATTGGCATGAATGATCATATCAGGGGCTGATATTCCCCCTTCACAGGATGACAAGACTACAGCTCAAGAGTCAAATGACTTCCCGCCCACCAGGCAGATGTCTCAGCTGGTACCTGCACACTAAGTCATGAAACAAATCCATAGCTACCATGAAGCCGACAAGCGCCAGCGTGCCACAGAATGTGTAAATGGATGCCACTGACCTTGAATTCTCCCAGGGTCGCCGCTTATCTGCCAGACGTCAGAGTTCTTGTCCAAAAGCAACTCTTCTCAGCTGCAGGGTTTTACTCTGATGTTTCAAAGGCATCCAGAACTGATGGATCTGATCTCTGTCCCTGGGCTCTTTCCTGGAGCTTTGAATATGCATAATCCGCAACCCTGACTTTTGTTTATCAAAGACTTGGCTTCTGCTTCTCACTGTTCATGAACTCCACCTGAGAAACACATCCGGGAGCCTGACTCAATGGGGTGGGCCTGCGCACTCGCCACAGGTGATTCTCAGCTCCCAGGAGCACCCTCTCTTCCCTGCCAGAGGGAGATAACATCTTAAGAGATGAGCCTTGTTCCTCTTGTCACCTGCTGAAGCCAAAGCCTGAGCTATGATAGGGTTACTGGGAAGGTAAGAGCCTGGGCTCTGGAGTCCAGCAGCTGAATGCAAGCCCTGAGCACACGTCAGCCTTGAGGCTCTGGGTAAGTTACTACATTGTTCTGCCTTTTTAGCTCATCTGTAAAATGGGGACTGTAGCGGCAGGAAGGAGGCGGCACAGGAGCAGGGTTCAGGATGGTTCTGGGCAGACGGGTCAGGGAAGGAGAGTCTTGGAGCCCTTGGTGGCTTTTCATGCTTTTATTAGTAGAGGTGGCCAGGTACATGGCAGGCAGGGGTGCCGGGGGGCTGGGAGGCCTGCCCAGCACATCTCACCCTCTCAGCTGCTTTGCTACTGCTGCTGCTCCTTCATCCTGTCATTTCTCTCAGTTCTGTCTGTTGGTCAATCCTCACAGTTCTGGCGTCCTCATGATGCCGCCCATTTAAGCCCGTGTCCCAACTCAGGTGTGCTCACTTGCGCATGCCCACCCTGGAATGCTCGCAGCACCGCAGGTGTCCATCATCAGTGGTGGGAGGGTGGAAATACCTGATCAACCTTTACCCTACAGGGACAATGGACTGAATTTACCTCAACAATTTTTTTGTTTTGTTTTTGTGGTGCCAACAAGGGCACAGAGCAAGTTCTCGATGATTCTGGCAGACGGGGTTAAGGAGAATTCCTCGAGCCTTTGGTGGCTTTTTTATGCTTTTATTATCAGAGGCGACCAGGTACACGGCAGGCAGGGGGGCTGGGGCTGGCAGGCCTCCTAACCCCTGGTGCATCTCTCTCGGCTGCTTTGCTGCTGTTGCTTCTCTTCTGCCGCTTCTCTTGTTCTGCTCTGGCTGCTCTATGTTCTGCTGGCGTCCTCGTGACACTGCCCTTATACGTCCATGTCTAAGCCCAGGTGCACCCACTTGCGCATGCCCCCCTAGGCATGAGTGCAGAACAGCGGGTGTCCATCATCACACCAATGGCGGGAGGGTGGAAAAGCCTGATCACTTTTCTCTGACCCTACAGTTTTGTAAGATTTATGTGATGTAGTGCTCTGCAACCATCCCAGGCTGGGTAGGTTCATCATTGGTTCAGGCAGCTTGAAAGTGAACCTTGGAGCCCTGGGCAACATCCCCACAGGTTAGGGGAAACAAGCCAGCGGGAGACAGCAACTTGTGCCCCCTGCAAGTCCCCATATGCTCTCTCTGACACTCTCCACTGCACTCTGCTGCATGCTGCCCTCTGTGACCACCCTTATATGCTCAGCCTCCAGGCTCAGGTGTGCCCACTTACACAAGCCCACACCGCATTCCAGGTGTCCACCATCAGGCATGCGTGCCCTAAGCCCATGCTCCCAAGTGCCTCCTGCATTCAAGGTCACAGGTGATAGCCACAGCGGCCAACAGTGCAAAAACCTGAGCAAGCTTCATTTACCTTACAGGTAGTAACTATTAAATATTTATCACAGGCATATAACAATCAGTGCTGGCTTTGTGGGTAGGCAAAAAACTCAATGCACATGCAACTATGAATGCTTGTGTGTTCTTGCTGCAGAGAGTGCAGGGAGGGATACAAATGAAAGACCAGTCACTGAATATCTATAGGCATTATGCTAAGTGTTTGACCAACATTGTTGTTTTTTTATTTGCCTTCATAATAATACTTGGATATGTTACCACTGGAGGAGGAAATACGATTACCTAAGTAACTAAAGATCAAATGCCGGCATTGGAATGCAATTTCTTCTGCCTTTAGAACCCACTCTGCACTGGATTCTAAGACTTCCTGTAAATGTCCTTTCACACCAGTCAGACAATTAGTCAATCATGTTCACTGTGTGCTAGATACTGTTTAAGTACTGAAGATCTAGGAATAAACAAAACAGAAAGCTTCTGCTTTTGTGAAGCTTATATTTCATAGTGAGAAAGCAAAAAGTATTCACCTATGTAACATGTCAAGTAAAGTGAAGCGCTATGAAGTCAAAATAAAACATGGTGAGAGAGAGAGAGAGAGAGAGAGTTAGTTCAGCTAGGAAGGCCAGGAAAGGTCTTTCTGATAAAATAGTTGTGTGATGGATGGGAGGACATGATAAGATGTGATTGGATTCTGGCTATTTTTAGGAGGTTAAAACCAGATGATTTACTGTAGAGTTGGAAGGAGGACATGACAAAAAGAAGGGAATCAAGGATGACCCCAAGGTTTTTCGCTTGAGTCATGAGATCAGAGTTCTTTTAGTGGGTTGGAGAAGAAACCTGGACGAGCTGGTTTTTCTTGAGTGGAACCCAGGGGTTTGGAGATACAGCGCTTCTTATTTGAGAGCTCTGTTGTGCATCTGAGCAGCAATGTTTGGAGGATACTTGGATGTAGAAGGTCCATTTTAGGTAAAAGTCTGCAGTTGAACATATAAACTGAATAGACGATATTGAAGTCCATGTGGCTGGAAGCACTGAGCCAGGAGCAAACAGACCAGAGAGCGCTGAGTCCTGGGTGCCCATGTTGATAGTTCAGGAAGACGTGGAGAGATGCAGGGGAAACTTAACAGCACAGGAGAAGGAAACAGAGAAAGAGGGGGGCTCGAGGCTATGACAAGGAACTCAGGAAAAATTGGGTAGCATCTTTGCCAGTGCTGCTGGGAGCTGCAGCAGGAGGAGGCCTGGCAAAGGGTGACAGGTCATCGAAGCCTTGCTCATTGGTGAGTTTTACAAGAGCACTGTTGGTGGAGGGGTGGAAAGAGCAATTCAGAGAAGAAGAGGTGGTGGCTACAGGCAGACAGCTCTTTTATGGTATTTTTCCAAAAAGAGGAGAAGGGGCTGAAAGTAGCTGGAGGGGAGAACAGGGTGCTGAGATGGGTATTTCGAGTGCAACAGTTATCATCATGTCTGAGGACTGCAACAGATAATCCTGGAGAGGAAAGACTTGATAATAGAGAGGGGGGCACATGCTTCAGGGAGGCACTTGAGTTGGGGCCAAGGGTGGATACACCTCCCAAGGGAGGCTTGGTCTTAGCTGGCAGCAGGAATGGTTCATCTACTGCATGGAAAATGCTCAAGGAAATTAAAACATAAAGCAATGTCTCACTAATTCTTATCATAAGTCCTTGAGGTCCTGCACTATTATTTCTGTGTTACAGAGAACCACAGTGTGCATTTGGGAAGGACTTTAAGTGTAGCTAAGTATTTGTGAAGATGAGAAAATAAGCAGGCAGGGAAAACCGTGGGAAGAATGCATTTGCTGTGAGCCTGAAGAGAGGCTGGTTCTATTTGTGAGGAAGGAGATGAAAAGAGAATTCCAAAAACATGAAAAAAAAAAAACATAAAAAGACACAACATATAGTAATGCATCCTTTCTTAGCATGGGTATTAATGCCAAAGTGCATAGGTTTTAATATGACCCCTTGTGCTTAACAGCTATGTGACCTTGGGCAAGTTACCTGACTTGTCTGAGTCAGGTATAAATGATGAAAACAATAGTCCAGTCATAGGGTTGGTGTGATGAAGATGTTACTGGGCTGCAGTCAGCAGGAGGAGTGGTCTCTGGCTCCCCTGCAAGTTAGTGTGGCCATCCTTCCTCAGAAACCTTTTATGTAGCAGTATGCTGCCTGGATAGTGGAATGGACTAATCAGGTGTGAGCTGTGGGTTGATTGATACCAGGACTCCGCCTCTCACCACAAGTCAGTGGTAGCAGAGCCCCTCTTGTAAATTACACTTCCTGAATTCTGGAACAGGCCAAAATGAACCAATCAGGTGCAGGATTGGAAAAGGGACCAATCAGACTGTGTGTGGGGGGTGGGCACCTTGAAAGTGAATATAAGGCTGGGTCGAAGGGAGCATTGGTATTGGGACTCAGAGATATTGGGATTTGGAGCGACCTGGAGGAGCAGACAGAGAAGCAGCAGCCCAGAGGAAAAAGAGGTCCGAAGAAGCAGCAGAGGAAGAAGAGCTCCTGCAGAGGAAGAGGAGAAGATGGTTCCAGCCTTCAAAGAAAGGAGGGAAGCCTCCAGCAGCTGCCCTCTGAGGAGGGGAGAGAGACTGAAGGACTTTGTAGGCACTGGGACTCAGTCCTGTCTGTGACACTGACTGGAAGGACCATCAAAAGCTGGGCCTGGTGTCTCAAAGAGCTGTTTTTTGGTGGTATAAACCAACAACTCGCAAGAGCTGTAACACTGGAATACCACCTCTGCAGGCCCGTAGTGGTCATTGCTACTGGATAGTGCTGCCTAGAACTGGTGACTGGTGACTGCCAACACTGATGCTGTCTGGATGAAGCAGTCAGCCTCTTGTGAATATGTAAGCATTCTTGTTTCCCCTGTTTGTAAATAAATCCCATAGCTGTTGTTCCTGTAGCCTGAGGTCCCTTGCAATTGTGCATGTGGGTAAGAACCCATAGACAGTGACCTGTATCAGTCACTGTCCTCTGTTAAGCTATAGCCTCTGTTGCAATAGCCCTTGATTCTGGTTTGTGGCCTTTTGGCCTTTGGGGTTTTCTGGGGGATCTCTGGCCTCAGACCCTCCTATGCCCCCTGTCTCAGTCGGAGCATCTTCTGTCCCCTGTTTCAAAGACACACACCCATGGCTATCTCCACAACCACAGTGCTATTGTGCAAATAGTAGACACTGCATCTCTTCCTTAATGCATTATTATTCATGAAATAATAAAAAGTCAGAAAAATATGTTTTATTCGCTCCCTCTCACTCTGCAGACTTCCAGAATGTCTGCTCTTGGATGTCACTGGAAGGTATTATTTAAGAAGTTTCCTTCTTCTGAAGGAGCACTGGGATAACATGAGCAAGTTTGTTTATTCACAAGCCCATTCAGGTCATCATTTAAGAATTTCTTTGGTATCTACTGAGTCTAGCTCTGTGTGAGCCCAAACACAGGGACTGAACAGGACAGAAACTCTGTGCCCGCATTGCCCTGGGGCACAAATGTGCCCTGGGCCACAGGTCACATTTTCCTGTGATCTGAAGGATGTTCTGCATCGATACTCAAAAGGCAGTGTGCAGTGTAGTGGACAAGAACAGTGACATTGTTGGATAGTTTGAACTTCCATCTTGGTTCTGTCACTTGTCTTGCTGTGGCTCTGGGGGATTAGGTGTGTGCCAGTTCCCTCACCAATAACAGGAGGTGACATCACTTAATGCGAGACTTATGAGGAGCTAGTGATATTAATGAGGCACAGCCCTCAGCACACACTGGTTATCCGAGGGTCTTGTGAGGTGCTGCTGCTTCTCTTCCTCATTTCTTTTCCCCATTACTACTTTGG
This sequence comes from Galemys pyrenaicus, assembly GCA_019455555.1. Classification (NCBI taxonomy): domain Eukaryota; kingdom Metazoa; phylum Chordata; class Mammalia; order Eulipotyphla; family Talpidae; genus Galemys; species Galemys pyrenaicus. The sequence goes on along the minus strand of JAGFMF010012168.1, from coordinate 552,361 downwards.
TTTGTGTGAGCCAGAATAATCATCCCAACTTTGGAGTTTTGGGGTAAGTTTTTTTAGAAGGACTTGAGTTTCATAGGATGAGTATGGGGTTTGCATCATGGAAACATGACAAAGACAACATTTTCCTTGCCCCTTCCTTGTCCCTTTAGAAGAAAGTACTTCTACTTATTTGTTAGCTAACCCAGAAAATAGCCCTTTGGTGTCAGGTGCCAAATTAGGTTCAGTGGAAAATATCAGGTGAGGTTGTTCATGCTTCACTCACCCTGTCACTCCTGGGGGTCCTCCCATTCCCCTGTCTTTCTGAAACAGTTTCTTCTTGGCTGCAGTTGGAATTCTGTTCCTTTAATCCTGACACAAGTTTGCTGGCTGTTTGTTCCCTACCATAGGGCAGGGAGTTACATGTCTCTTAATGAGGTCCCCAGAGAAGGGAAGAGGGTCCAATTGTCTTCTCAAAGCCCTGTCTTACATTGGGATTATTTAGTTGCCCCATCTTTTTCCTTTTTGTATCTTATTTAAAATTAGAGCATGGTGATAAAACCAGCCAGATAAAATCATCAAAACTAGCCAGATAGCTTTCCAACCCACAATGGTTAAAACAACTTGCATTCACAGAAGAATTGATGCTCTACAGAATGTTTTCAAAGTGTATCTGCAAAACACCCTTGGTGTTTGTCACCTTTTTGTTCAATAAAAACATATTGAGTGCCTGTTATGTACTTGGTATTGTTCAAGTGCTGGGGGTACTAGAGAGAGAAAAAAAATCACATGTGTATCCTGCTCCCCTGAATCTCCCAGTCTAGCAGGGAGGCTGATAGTAACCAAACATTCACCTCAGTTCATCCATATGACAACTAGGAGAGGTCCCTGAAGTCAAGCACAGCAGTGCTGTAAGTACCATGATAAGTTGAGTGTCAAGAATGGCTTCTTTGGCTTGAGCCTAGAGTTGGCGGCTAGAATTAACAAGGCATGAGGGCTGAGGGGAAGAGGAAAATACTGAGGAACCAAAGGTGGCCTGTGGCTGGAGGCCAGAAGATGGAGTGTATTTGTGGTCAGGGATGAGAATCAGGCAGGGGACAGAATGTGCAAGACCCACAGGCCATGGAGAACCACTGGGGTTTTAAATGCAGGCATGTTTGTGTTTGGGGGTAGGGTGGTTGCGAGATCAAATTTTGAAAAATTATTTTGACTGTGATGTGAGAAATTAAATATCAGCCAATCAACAAAGAAAGAGGCTGGAGGGCTAAGAGTGAGGAAAAAGTAGAGGAGAAAAAGGAGAAAGTGAGGAGAAAATACTTTCGGGTTACATATTGTTGATGTACTCTGTGTACAAATACATCACTCCATATAATGAGCCTAGATTATGCCTTGGACAGAGCGAGTGCTCAAAAGTGAGTACTGCCACTGAAGATTACCCTGGGGGTGGCGTGTTAATGGATTTTTTTGTGACCACTCTATAGAATATCATCACCCATGTTTTACAAATGAGAAACATGAGGCACAGAGAGGTTAAGGAACCACCCAACATCACTGAGCTGGCCTACACCAGAACTAGGGCCCAACGTCCATGACCTCCTTTGTGTTGAGAAAATTTCAAAACAGGGCTGGGAGGACAACCCAAGGCTTCTACACAGGGTGGCCACACCCCCTAAGCAGTTCAGGACTTGCTGAAGTTTTCGAAGTTATTCTAGAATTTCTTGAGAGGACCATTTGGGTAATTTATACTGAGGTGATGTTCACAGGGTTATATACAAATTATTCATTCTCACGTTTTCAGTGAAATAAGCTATGGCATTCTCAGCCATAACTTCTGGAAAAAACCACAAGTGACATGATTTCTCACATTATAAGAAAAACAACTTCAGATTCATCCTGTCATATGTTTCTCCTCAGACAAACTCTAAATACACACAGTCAGGTTTTGGTGAATCAATAATGGGTTTGAGGAAACTACTCAGTGCTTAAGATGTTATAAAAAGAAAACTTGAATAGATAACAAAGTGCACAGGACCCAAAAACAGATGGCACCGATCATGTACCAAGTTTTATAAAGAAATCTATCCCATTTGATTCTCAATGTCCTGGGATGTTGAGGCTTTTCGGGTCCCGTGGGCATAGAGCAGCCCTGTGACATGGTCCCGCTTGCTTGGTATTTAACTCAAGACTTTCCTGCTATGTCCAGAGCCTCACCCCTGAGGCTAAAGCTTGACAGACGCTGTCATCTTGGCTCATTACCTTTATTAGGTTAACCATAAATTTAAAGCCATTCTCCCCATCTTCACCCCTAAATCTGGTGAAGATTGATTAATCAGAGATGATTTGTTTTGACATGAACAAAATGGCATTTCCATTCTCTTGGAATAAATTTGTTCAATTTTATTAAAATACAGTTTAAGAAAGTTCACGTAGTGATGTCTTGTCTATATGAGGTAGGGTATTTCATTCAATTAATATACAAAACAGCAATGGAATAGATCAGGAGCTTTGGTTCTCAAACTTGAACCTGGGAGGAGAAGCTGGGGGCCCACCAGGAGAAGAAAAGTCATCCAGGAAAGTTCCTGGATGAGTTTGAGTCTTTGTATTTGGAAATTCCCTTCGAAAGTCCCATCCCTGTCAGCCACTATTCCTCTATCTGTAGGACTGTTTCTCTCCACAGGTAGGAAAATTTCTGAATGGTTCATTTCCTTCAGCCACCAGTAAAGATTTTAAGGCAAATGTCCAGTTGGGGAAAAAAATCACAAATTGTCAATGTCTAGAAAAGAATCCCATTGTCAGTCTCAACTCCAAGGGCATCTCAAACTTCTCCCTGTTTGTGGGGTTACTGACTGGAATCACCTCTTGTAGATCAAAAACTTCTCTCATTTTATATGTAGAGGTGCCTGCTCTGAGGCTGAGAAACAAGGGTGGGCATTCAGAACAGGCTGCACACCAGCTCAGTCGGGGAAGAGCATGACGGGACCCAAAGGAGTCACATCTCCTCACCTTCCTCCACCCTCTTCAATTAAGCATGGCTTACACTTGCAGGATAACCCCTAAGGCTGAAAAGCAGCCAACCACTTCTGACAGAGAGAAGGAAACAGGCGACTCACACACTGAAGGTGCATGGCCAGCTACGGACTGCAAGCACCTGCAGAGCTCAGTGGAAGGGGAATTGCCATAGGGTTTACAACGCACACTCACGTGCACATGGAAAGTACACACATGTATGCTTCTCACGCTAGGTCAGGAGGTGGGAAAGGAGGTTCCCCAAAGGACCAGAATGAGGGACCATTTGTGCAAGGCTCAGGCTACCCTTGCCTGAAGACTTTAACTTAGAACCCCCACACAGCACGTTTCCAGCAAGTGTTGAAAGTCAGCTGTGTTGCTTTGCAAGCCAGCACAGCCCGATCCGGCAATCGATACTCCACAGTCATGAAGTAAGCTAATTCTATTTTGCTAATTGCTTTCTTGGGCATGCACCAAGTTACTAAACAGACAGCGACAAAACAGAAAGCTTGGATAAATGCAAGTGGCAGCACCTACCAAAACATTTGCCCCCTAACATTAGTTGCAATGACTTGTTTGCATGTGAAGTAAAACAACAGAAATGGGCAAAACATTTCTAAATTTTTTTTTTTTCCAATCAGCAGCATCAGCTTTGAGATCACCTTTGCAACAGTATCCTGCTCTTTGGAAAATAATTCCCTTTCCTTGTAGAAGACAGACTGATTTCAGAGGCAGAGCTAAGTCTGTCGGATACAAGCTTTTGCCAGAAACGACAGTCATCTAGTAGCTACGGAAAGCAGGCTCAGCAGAGCCTGTGGGAAGTCATACACCAGCCCACTTTTTCCCACCCACCCAGACACTCTCCCTCTCTGATCTGTACCTTCCGTGTGGCAGCTGGAAGAGAGGATGGTATTCGGAGGTCTGAAGATGTAAGGCAGGTAACGAGAGAAGCATTTCATCTTCCAAAAAAAAATAAAAATAAAAATAAAAATCTAAATAAAAAACCAGTCTCCCGAATCCATAAGGATTCTCTCGGCTTTGAAAGCTGGCTACATCACCACTACATAGATGTAGTTTCTCTCCCAGATCTGCAAAGCTGGGGAGCCCGAGGAATAACTGGAGATGGGTCCCATTTTGCCATCAGCACCAGGAACCACTGCCTTACATTTCTGCATGCAGCTCAAACTCAGAAGCCCCAAGCAAGCCGGGATATAGCCACTTCATTGGCTGCAGCTCCTCTGAGCAGGATTTGCTGAGTAAGTCAGTCCTGCCTGTAAACACACACTGAAATGCCCTGCCTGAAACCTCTACCTTTTCCCGTGTGGTCAGTTTCTCTTCTGGCAATAGAAATCCAGCAGGATGTGGGAGTAGTGAGGATAAGTGACCATCTCTTATTTAGCTGCAAGACCAGATGAAACAAAGAGAGCACAGTGTCCGCCCTGGAGAGAGATGGCTGTTAGAAGGAGCTCCCGTAACGCCATGGGTCTCAGGAATATTAAAGTACAGTGCAATGAAATGGGTCTCTGTCCCGGCTTAATCTAGATTTAGTTCTATTTTTTTTTAATACGAAAGCCCAAACAATAGGACCATTTATCATTTAGGTGAAGCCACAAGCTGGGTTGAGTAGTCGGTGACAGAGAGCTAACACAGACAGATTCTGTGCTTCCCCACGGTTTCTTTTTTGCCTGCCAGCACTCACACCAAGGCAATAACTTGATTCAGAGTTATTTGCTGTACAAATGTAAAGCCACGGCACAAGACTAGAGACGAAACTCAAGGGAATCTGCCCTTCTCCCATGTGTCCTGATGGCAAATGTGCAAACGTGGAGAAAGTTAAGTTGATACAAGGATTATACTATTTCATTAAAACTCTCGTTAAGACTTCAAATGGGGGGAGGCAGAAATAGATGGGGGACTATTAATGGCCATGAGCAATCACCAATACAAGTCATCTAGAATGGGGGATGGCTTTAGTTTTGACTCATGAAATAACGATTTTGGAAAACTTATCCCTAGAAGGCAAGCACCAGGTATCAGCTTGGGAATTTTAAGTTCTGTCAAAGACAACTACTGCAGATGATGAAGAGATAGACACATATGTCCTCTGAGATGTATTTGCAGGCACAAGTAAAGGATTTCAATGGTCTGTAGAAGAAACCCGATATTCCCTGGAATAGAATTTGAAAAAGACGACTTACTATTAAAATGTGTCTCAAAATCAGATAGCATAATTTTTGAGTCTTTTTGGGCTCTCCTTTTTACAAAAATACTTAGCATTGGAGAAATGTGTGGTCCCCTGGGAGAGCAAAGACTTAAGGTCAGGAAATAATTATAGTGTTCAGTCCAGGATATGATGAAGCTGATTATATCATAAATATGTCCCCTCTGACTTTGGAATCTCTGTGACATGATGACAAACTGCTGGCTACATGGGACATTAGCCCCTCAATAATCAGATAACCTTCACCTCCTTAGACCCAGAGACCTGGCAGGATGCTGGCAAAAGTAACGTGCTATTTGCAGAATGCCTAAGCGGTCCTCTTGAGGTTGGGTAATCTCATCCAGAGATGTCTTCCTGAATGCTTCATGGGAAGCTCTGATCTGCAGTGAGGCAGAATAGAAGGTGTATGGACCTGGGGGCCACACTAACCCCATTTGAATCCATCACATTTATGCATTGATTTGGTAGATTTAACTCCTGAGTCTTATTTCTGCATCTATAAAATGGGAACAACAGACTTTCCCTTATGTATTCTTGAATGAAAAGAGATGGCGAGTACATTTGGTAAACCTATCACTACCAATGTGATTCACAGTCAGATTTCCAATTCATGCACAGGTATGAATTCACTTCACAAATTTCAGTCTTAGATAAACAGTGGGCACTTAATAAATAGATGCTGAGTCAACAGTAGGCCCTCAGTAATTACATCCTGGGTGGAAAAAATACTCCTGGATGCTGCTGCCCACAACTGCCTTCAAAGACAAAAACTAAATAAAACAACAAATTTCTTTTTCCCCATTAGAAACAGAAGCATGGGGCCTTCCTGGTGGCACAGGGGGCTAAGTTCCGTACTGTGGTGCTTCAGCAGTCACTGCAGCGCAAGTTTGACCCTTGGCCAGGGAGGGGATCCACATGGCACAGCAGACCTCTCCTGCCTCACCTGCTGCTCCCCTCAGCAGTGCATTTCAGTGGATCTGCCTGTTCTGCTTCCCACTCTGTCTCTGGTGACTCCTCTCATCGCCTCCCCCAGCACACCTCTGGCCTATACCCCAGATCTTATATGCATAAATAAATCAAATCTTTAAAAAAAGAAACAGAAGCACAAGGGGACCAGCATCCACGCCAGTCACGCCTTTTGACTTCAGTTAAACACATCTTCTCTGGTCCCAATTTAAAATGACTGATTTAATGCCAGGTGCGTGTATTCCACCTTTGTGCAACAGGGCAAGGGCAGAAAAAACAAATTTGAAATTTCCTCGGACAGGTGATTCTGTTGCAATGGTTTGCACCACCCCTTTTGAATTTTTCAGTGTGTTTTTATTTCTTTCTTCCCTTTGATTCACTGAACCACCCCATTTTACAGTAGAGAAAACAGGCTGAGAGACAAAGATAATTTATTCACAAAGAGCCCCCAAAGAGAGTCAAGGTTTTTGTACAAGAAATGCAAATCAAAACCACTATGAGATACCACCTCACCCCAGTGAGAATGGCACATATCAAAAAAAGTAGCAACAACAAATGTTGGCGGGGATGTGGAGAAAAAGGAACTCTCTTACACTGCTGGTGGGAATGCAAGATGGTCCAACCATTATGGAAAGCAGTATGGCGGTCCCTCAGTCTACTAGGAATGGAACTTCCATAGGATCCAGCAATCCCAGTCCTAGGAATATACCCCAAAGACACAAATACACTGATTTAAAAGGATACCTGCACCCCTATGTTTATAGCAGCACTCTTTACAATAGGGAAGACCTGGAAACAACCTAAATGCCCAAAAACAGATGAGTGGATCGGGA
>JAGFMF010012168.1:525716-545096 GCA_019455555.1 Galemys pyrenaicus | reverse complement strand
CACTGGTGAGATGGTGATGGGGAATACATGGGGATTACAATTAATGGCAAGTATATGTAAATTTTAAAATATTTTAATAAAAAAAATAATAAAAAAAAAAAGAATCACTTGGTGAACCTGTACAGAGTGAAGATTTTATAACCCTCAAATCCACAGATTCACACCCTCAGGGGAGAGATGGGAGATCTACATACTTAACAAGGAAAGTGGCTCTTATTTGTAAGTTTGAGAATCTCTAGAGTAAGGTGTTTCATTTCCTACTTTGTTTCAAGGGTCAGGATCACAAAAATTTTCCAAATACTCTTGTCCTAAATAATTTGCCTCACCATTTTTAACCTAACAATTAGTTACCACTTTAGGCACTGGGCTGTGTGATAGAGATACAGAATATTCTAAAAGCATGAATATTTTAAAGAGGGACTAATAAACTATTAGAATACAGAATCATAGTAACTATGACAGCAGCAAGAGGCTCTGAAAAAATTCTTGGGGTCTATAGAGCCCCACAGGGTCTGTGTCAGCCATTGCTGATTTGACAGTAGGCATTATTTACAGAAAGCTCCTGGTGACAGGCAGTTGTCTTTCTGGGCGGCAAAGCAGATGAACAGCCATCAGTTCCATAAGTAGAATTAGACGCTGCTTCACCCTGTGCCATCTCACATTCGAGCAGGGCCACCAGGAGGGAAGGGCATCTTTATAAGGACAGGAAGGTTCTCAAGAACAGGCAGAGGTGATGGAGGGAGGACCTACAACCAGAAAGAGGTGTCTGAGAAGGAACCTTGGAGCCTAGGAGGAGAGAAAGATAAAGGTGACTGACTCATTCAGGCATCATAGTCTAGCAGAGAGCGGAGTGCAGACACAGGAAGTTCCCCAGAATCACTTTCACATGCCAGGTTTGACATCAAAAGACAACATGGCAGGTGGCAAAAAGAAAAAAAGAGAAAAAAGAAAGATAAAGGAATGACCTGAGAGGTCCTGGAGTGCTGTAGTATGGACTGTTGCTCCCAGACCTGCTGGGAGGGCAAAAACTATCAATTTTGTCCTTCAAAGTCCCTGTATGGAGCCTGTGCCTTGGTGACTGCAACCCCCAATCCCACAGATCTTAGGGGACTGTCACCCTGATAATTCTCTTTGAGTGTGCTATAACCTCCTGAGGGAGAATTTCATCATTTTACGAGGCAGAAAATTAAAATTCACTTAAGATCAGTCAGAGTGGCCTACTCAGGTTTCAGTCTCAAGTCAAAGCAAAGCAAATTCCTAACCATCCTTTGGATCTGAAATAAAATGGAGAGAGACCTTGTAATTCTTTGGACTGGGTCAAAGCTCCCTGCTCCAGACTCTCAAATACCTTCCTCCGCTTTCAAAACAGTCATTCATTACTGAACAAATTTATTGAGCATCTAGTTATGCCAAGACACTGCACATGCGCTAAGGAATCAACAGCACACAGGAGAGACAAAATGCCCTCCCCGTTCTTCAGGGGTAATTGCCATGCCTGACAGGGCGATGGTGTTTTTCATTGCAGTATAGCTGGCCCCACAATAACGTTGTTTTGTTGTGATATTGCGCTGCTGAGGCCACTGTTGGGAGTTTGCACACTCTCCCCATCTCTGTGTGTGTTTTCTTGCTCGACACTGTTTTCTTTTTTTGTTGTTGTTGTTTTTTTCTTTTTTTATTAAAATATTTTAAAATTTACATATACTTGCCATTAATTGTAATCCCCATGTATTCCCCATCACCATCTCACCAGTGCACCATCACCTCAGTCCCTCGTGTTCCCATCTTCCCTCAACCCTCCCCTTCCCCTCCCCACCAGGTGTCCCCAGTCTGTCCTTGACTCCTCATTTTTGGTTTCTGTCGACACTGTTTTCTTCTTGCCTCCCAAAGATGTGCATGTCAAGTTCACGGGTGGACCTCAATGTGCCCAGTGGAAATGTGAGTGCGTGCACGGGTGTTTGCACCCCATGATGGAAGGGTGTCCTGTCTACAGCAGATTCCTGCCTTGGGCCCTGAACTGCTTGCTGGGAGAGGCTCTGGCCACCTGTAACCCTGAACTGAAATAAACAGGCAGGAAAACAAACGAACGAATGAATGAATATTAAGAGTTGTTGACTATTAGAAGTGTTTTGGGTCTCATTTAAAGGTTTAAAAGGTTAAAGTGTTTTGGGTCTCATTTAAAGGTAAACTATTAGAAGTGTTTTGGGTCTCATTTAAAGGTTAGAGGATGCTTTTGTGACCAGAAATCTGCCCTAGGAACTAAACTCTTGTTTATATCAATTAACCTGTAGTAAAACTGATTTCGTCATTTCACTTAAAGTTGAAGTTTCCAAGAACCTATCTGCATGTTAAGTGTGGACATTATACTTAGAATTGTGCATGACATGCAGTTAATAGTATTCAATTACTTTGATAATTGCTGTTAAGTGTCTAATCCCTTGCCAGATTCTAAGTGGAGGAGAGCAGAACTTAGACTTTTCTTCACTGAAGCTAGAGTGGAAGGTTCACTGTTTGGTGCATAAGAGAAATTCAGTAAGCTCATTCTGGATTGAATCATGTTAGCATGAATAAGGAGAATTACAACAGAGTTTCTATCACCCTCCCCACCCTCTGCAGCCAGTGTGTGAAATTCACAACTTGGTACATTCTGATCTGGAAGAAAGAGGAAACTGCTTTGCGTTGGCTCATTCATCCATTCAGTCAATAGAATATTTTTTAGCAGTTATTAAATGCTAGGCATGATTCTAGTAGCTGGATCTCATGTCAACTGTATATGACATTAAGGTCTGGCTTCTGTTTATATTGCAAAAAGAGACAGACAATACACAAGCAAATGTTACATCAATAAGATGATTTCAGATGGTGAAAAGTAGGATGAAGAAAATGAAATGGGTGTGTGTTAGTGACAGCTTTGCTTGGATAGTCAGGGAGGCTTCTTGGAGGAGGTGACATTTCAGCTGAGGCCTGAGAAAGAAATTGCTTTCTTTTTTTTTTTAAAAAGATTTATTTATTTATGCATACAAGCACTGGGGTACAGGCCAGAGGTGTGGGGGTGGTGAGAGAATCCACCAGACAGAGCAGGACACAGAACAGGCAGATTGACAGAAACACACTACTGAGGGGAGCAGCGGGCGAGGCAGGAGAGGTCTGCTATGCCATATGGGTCCCCTCCCTGGCCAGTGGTAGGGATCAAACTCGTGCTGCAGAAACTGTGGTTTGCTTCATAGTGCGTTGCTTAACCCACTGCGCCACCAGGGCGGGCCCAGAAATTGCTTTCTAAAAAATAGTGTAGGTCCACTCATCCATTCCATCACAGCCTGCAATTTACTGACATGACAATTTCCCCTTCTTATTTCACTATTTAATTGTTTTAGAGTAATAATTTACCTGATGTTTGCTCCACTGATTTACTACCAGTTCAGGAGGGGCACGTCATGCTCTCCTGCTCACCACTGCATCCCTAGGCCCAGTGGAGAGGTCTAGAAACTTGAATCACATTTTGATTGGCAGTCTGGACCGACTGTTTCGCCAGCATTCTCAGCACGTGAGAGGGGGGCAGTTACAGATAAGACTAACGGGGACTTTGAAGATGGAGACAGGCTCAAATGTGAGCAGACACTACCATGCAGCAAAAGAAGAAAAGAAACCTGCAGCAGATCAATCTGGCTCCTACTGCAAAGCATACAGAAGGAAAAAGCATAACAAAGGGAAACACATATTCTACCAACTTTTCTCTTAAATATCCATGTTTATTTTTTCACAATATAGGGTTTCTCCCCTCAGGTGTGGTCACCCTAGTTTTCCCACCACCCAAGTGTCCACAGTTCTCCATCACCCTCCACTGCATTCTCCTCCCCCCTTCTCAATTCTCCCTCCCCTTCCCCATCTCCTCCTGAAAGTCTCAGATCTGCAGTCTGCTTTCAAGGGTCAGTCCTACAGTTCGCCTTTGTCCGATCCTTTGTCTGATTTCTCTAGGTTCCACATATATGTGAAACCATCCAGTATTTGTCTTTCTCCTTCTGGTTCACTTAGTTTAGAATAATCCCTTTAAGCTCCATCCATGTTGCCACAAATGGCAATAGTTTATCTGTTTTGATTGCTTAGTAGCATTGCATTGTGTATATGGAACGCAGCTTCTTGACCCACCCATCTATTCTGGGGCATTTGCGTAGTTTCTATATCCAGGCTATTGTAAATGGTGCTGCAATAAATACAGAAGTACAGGTTTCCTTTCAGATTAGTGTTTCCTTTCAATTCCACTCTAGGAGTGGAATTGCTGGGTCATATGGGTAAACTGATTTTTAGTCTTTTGAAGAACCTCCACGCTTCCATAGGGGCTGGGCCAGCGTACAGTGTCATCAGCAGTGTAAGAGGGCTCCTGCCCCCCCTCCCCTTGCCAGCACTTGCTATTTGTGTGTGTGTGTGTTTTAATATGGGCCATTCTCATAGGTGTGAGGTGGTAGCTCATTGTGGTTTTCATTTGCATTTCCCGATAAAAAGTCATGATGAGCATTTTTTCATGTCTGTTTTCCGTCTGTGTGCCTTCTTTGGCAAAGTGCCTATTTAGCTCTTGTGCCCCTTTTTTGATTGGGTTGTCTTCTTTTTGTTGAGTTGTGTAAGTACTTTGTAGATCTTCAATATCAATTCCTTATGACATGTATGGTGTGTTAATATTTTCTCACATTCAGAAGGGTGTCTCTTTGTTTAGGTTACAGCAAATTTTGGACACTAACTCTCACGGCAGCTACCAAAACAGACACGTAACATCTCCTAACTTATCAACAGATTTCAGAGCAAATGGGCAATTTGTTTTTTAAAAAATTCTAAGCCCTGGACAGATGACTTGATTTCAATAGGTGATGATAATAGTAGTAACAGTGACAATCATCAAATCTGCATTCTTGCTAGGTCCTGTTACTCTGCAAACCACTATACCTGGAAAATCTCATTAATATCCTTGAAAAATTTATAGTAAAGTAAATATTATTTTATCTGTTTGTATATGAGGAAATTTGCACAGAGATGGTGAGTTAATCTCACGTTTCAGGCATGTGGAGGAGTTAAGATTCTACTGGAGATGCTCATTCCTGACCCAGGCTGTCTGGATGCTGTGCTGCGCCCTGGCTGTGGGATCTTGACCTTCTTTCCCTTGAGATGCAGTTGGCGCACAGAGCACTAGAATCAGACTAGACTACTGTGACAACTTACTTATAATTTATGGACTTCTGGTCAAGGCAGGTCATTTACTTTGACCTGTTTTAAATAAAGGGTTTGCTAATAACTAACAATTGCATGGGAGAAATCTAACCAAATCCATGCATCTACCCATCAATGCTTTGGGAGATTCAGTAGATGCAACTGAAGGTTTACCATTTCCAAGACATGTTGCCAAGAATGTTGGGGTGAGAGGTGAGAGGAATGCTTCAGGTTCAGAGTGTAAAGGTGAGTAGGTGGGTCAGAAATAAAGAAATATAAGAAATATGAATATGTTACAAATTACAGAGGAGCATTAGGAGTAACAAAGTGCAGGGTAGGAAATTCTCATACCTAACTGGGACATTGCATCAGGTTCCAAGAAGACTTCTTGGAGGTGATGACATTTGAGATACGTTTTGAAGAACAGATTTTGAATCTGTAGAGATTTGAGTGGGAAGAATATTCTGGTTGGAATTAATAATTAGAGTAATAGTTTAAAAGTATGGAACCATAGGAATTATTTGGGAAATGGTATTTCTATTTACTAGCCAGTCTAATAACACCTTGATATAATGTTTCTCAGTGTTCCTTCATGAACATAAAAATAATAATGTTGCATTCCTTTACACTTTTATTACTATTCCCAATTAAAATTTACTCTTTCTCCTTTTTACTCTAAATAAGTGGGATTTTAAGGCATTTTAAATATATAAGACAGATTCCAACTTCTGTGCTTGGATTATGTACTAATTAGCTACCACTTGGAAACAGTGGACTTCAACCTCTTGTCCGAGCTGGTTAAAGAAAAGACCAATTATTCTGTATAATGCCCCAAAGCCTTTGTCAGAAGAAAGCATGCCAAAGCAAAACCACAATTTGTTCCCATTCCTCAAAAGGAATTGTCTAACCCGCCCTCTTGCATGTCTCTGGGTTTGAGTAAAACCATGAACAATAGGAAAGGAACCAATATGCTGAAATAATAAAATATACTTTGGAAAGGACATCTCTGAGCATGATCCTGTCTCAGCGTCCTTCCCCACTACTAGGCAGTACTGTTTCCTTGGGGCTAAGTACTGTTTCCGTGGGTTAAGAACACAAGAGGATTTTAAGACACACTACACTACACATAAGTCCACAAGCCATGACCTTAATTTCCTGACCTTTAGGTCACGCTTGAAAGATACAAGAGAAGGCATCTGAGTGAACAGGATTAATGTGTCCTCTGGAGAACACCTCTTACCTAGGTTCTCCCTTGATTCTGAGTACCTTTCAGGGGGCAGGAGAGGTGATGTGCACTACCTCTCATACTTGCGTTTGGAAAAAGATTTGCTCATGCAGGGGAGACATTCTCTGGGTGTGTTTGGCTGCAGAAGATCTGTTTGGCCCCCAGAGTATTTTCTTTTTTAATTCAAACTCCATGCCTTCAAACATGCTAGGTAATCATCAGCCTCTCCACAGCTGGAAAGATTTATACACTTCTATTGTTTCAGTCTATGAGCTTTGATTTATAGCAGGGTTTCTCATTCTCAGCAGCGCTGACATGGGAGCTGGCTAATTCTTCCTTGGTGCTGGGTCTGGTGTGGGAGGGGGACAACGGAGATGGGTCCTGTGCACTTAGGGTGTATAGCAGCACCCCTGGCCTCCACCCACTAGATGCCAGTAGCAAACCACCACCACCCCTGCTTGTGATGACCTAATAGGTCTGGATATTGCTAAATACTCTTTGAAAGGTAAAATTGCCCACTCCCCCATCCCCCATCCCTAATAATATGCCTTCAGAGACCAGGGCTGGTATATTGCCACATTCATTTTATACAGAAGAACATAATGTATGCAGGTAAAACTTCAATCAGAAGTAAGGAGAACTATTTTCTAACTAATTTTGTCTGTTTCTTGCCTAGCTCTCTCACAGGTGTGGTGTATACATCCTATGAACCAATATTTGCAAATTTGTAAAAGAATCTTGAACACTTAAAAATATGTGGCCATCTAGTCTAACCGGGGTCTTCAAGCTACTGCTAGTGCTGTGACATTGAAAACCAGCAGCTCTGTTCTACAAGATATGACTTAGGGGCCTCCCTGGTGGCTCAGGAGTTAAGCACCACACTATGAAACATCCGCAGCCACTTCAGCGTGAGTCTGATGCCCAGCCAGGGAGCTGACCCACATGGCACAGACCTCCCCTGTCTCATCCGCTGCTCCCCTCAGCAGTGTATTTCAGTAGATCAGCCTGTTCTGCTCTCCATTCTGTCTCGAGTGAATCTTCTCACCCCCCAACATCTCTGGCCTGTACCTCAGCTCTCATATGTATAAAATAAATAAATCTTTTTTTTAAAGAAATCATTTAAATTCAAAGGAACCCCATCAACTAAGTTTATTTAAAGTGAGTTGAAGTCATCAATAGGAAACATCATACTTATCAGTAATATGAATTTTCTTACTCACCTTTCTTACTGATCTTTGCTCATTAGAAACCTGGTGTTCATTCATTCGTGCGGGCAGGCATTTACTAAATGTTTGTTAAGGACTGCTGTGCACCAGAACATGCCACTAAGCTAGACACTGGGGCGTTCAGACATCCTGCACTGGAAGGAAGCGGTTAACTGTGTGGACACATTGAATATGGCCCTGCCTTCATGTAGATTCTAGTCTTGTACTGGATATACACAAAGAGCAAGGAATTAAAATGGTTTGGCAGGGGGCCTCCCTGATGGCGCAGTGGGTTAAGCAACACACTGAAGCAAACCGCAGCCACTACAGCACGAGTTCAATCCCTGCTGCCGGCCAGGGAGGGGACCCACATGGTGCAGCAGACCTCTCCTGCTGTGCCTGCTGCTCCCCTCAGCAGTGTGCTTCTGTTGATCAGCCTGTTCTGCTCCCTGCTCTGTCTGTGGTGACTCCTCTCACCGCCCCCACATACCTCTGGCCTGTACCCCAGTGCTTGTATGCATAAATAAATAAATCTTTAAAAAAAAAATGGTTTGGCAGGTGCTATGATGAACAACTCCAGAATCTCCTCGAGGGGCCACAAGCTTAGAGTGCAGAGCTAGGGAAGGCTTGATAGGAAACGTGAGATCTTTCCCCAAAGCTGAGACCTGAATATACAGGGATGCGCCTGGGAAAGAGGGAGTAAAGGATATTTACGCCAAATACAACGTGTGTGTCTTGGTGGAGGAGGGGATATGTGGGGTGAGAGAGGATGTGGAGTAGGGAGGACGTGAGGGAAAATGGCGAGGGAGGCTGTGGCATCCTGAGGACAATGAAGTGTGCTGAAGGCTTTGGGAAAACCACACTGGAAACACTACTGTGTCGACCGTGTGAGGAACAGACCAAGAGGTTGAGGGCAAGAAGGAAGATGGGTTTTTTGTGAAAAATGGTAATACCTGGGATTTTTCATCTGCAAATTTTGTGGATTATTTTGTCAGTGTAGAAGCTGTCACACTAAGTGAAATAAGTCAGATGGAGAAAGACAAGCACCATGTGATTTCACGCCCATGTGGAAACTAAAGAGACAAAACAATGACTAAATGAATTAAAACAAAATAAACTTTTAGACTCTAAGATGAATTAGTGCTAGCAGAAGGGAAGGGCAGAGGGGGTGGGCGAACGGGTAAAAGGGGGTGATTGGAAGGTGAAAGGTGGAACTTGTAGACCTTTAGAAAGGAACATGTTGCAGTATATCAGATGCTAATTTATAATGATTCACTTTGATTCAAGTGTTATAAGCCCACTTCAATTTAAAAAAATCTCAAAAGAACAACAAAACCCTAAAAAATTAAAGCAAAAACCTTGGGGATTTTTTTGGGATAAAGTTCATGAACCATTACTTCCTTTTAGTTTCATGAATTGATTTAAGTTGCTATTAAATAAGGTTTTTTAAGCCTGTTTATCTTCAGCGAGCTGTAAATGAATCATTAGAACACATTCTCAGGTGCATCTGATGATAAAGTGCACTTTACATAAATCATAGACTAATAGAGAGTAAGAATATCAGTTCTGAAGTATGTGTGAGTGGTTAAGTCATAGAAAATTACCATCAGTTTTCCTTGGAAAATAGGCACTTAATATCAATATTTGGAAATCATTGCTGCTTACACATCATTTTTATATCTCTGCCAGCATTGCAATCCCCTGGCATATTTGATAAATGGGGTAGAGGAAGAAGAACATATGAGAAACAACTTGTGCCATCATTTGGAGTGAGATTGTTTTAAATCATAATCAGAAGACTCACTTCTGAAACAATAGGTGATAATGATTCTTCAAAACCAGTTCACAAAATGATGGAGACGCATGTAGAATAAAGAGTAGAATCAAAAGTTTGATCTCATATTCCCCAAACTACAAACTGAGAGACACTGACAATTCTAAGGGATGCCAAATTGAAATGATCACAGAAATGCCTTGCAAATGCATTTCTAGACACTGAAACTTAAAATTTTCTAAGTTCCTATTGAGGTTCTGAGCAAAGATAACAGTCATCTCCAGACCACTGGCAATTCTTTACCCTGAGAGGAGTAATAGGAATTCACCTGTAATAGGAATCAAAGAGAAACCAACACAAAAATCTGAGTTTAAAGGTAAGGCTTAATTTTCACAAATCATCTAAGAAAGTTTATTTCATTTAAAGTTCTCCACTCAGGTGAAAGTTCCTAGTCTTTCATTTAAATGTCAAACTAGTATTCCTTCATTTTACCATTAGTTCTTAAAACACTAGGGCACTGCCAGACTTAAAATCCTTTCAGTATCCCCATTGCACCTAAAATTAAAGACAAATGACTTCCCTTGGCTGACCTGACCTCACCTGCACCTGCCTCTGCCTGTGCAACCTCATCAGACATTCCTCACTCAGCACCCTGGTCTGTGTCTGATCACACCAAGAATACTTCTGCCTCAGGGCATTTACCTTTATGGTTCCCTGTGCCTCAACACTATTCCAACTAGTCTTTTGAACCTGGCTTACACTCATTGTTTGGGTCTCAATTCAAATGCCACCTCCTTACCAAAGCTTTCACACTGACTCCCCCACTCATTCCACTACTACCACACCATCACATTTCACGTTCTTTATATTCACCTCTGAAATGATCTTGAGTCTTTATAAGTTGCCTTTCTCTTATTGTCCATTCCACCCACTAAAACATCGCTCCAGAAAACCAGTAACCTCAGCTCTTCCAAGTGCTGCTGATATTCCAATTCTTAGTACCCAGTGCAAAGTTACTGAATAAATGGATGAAGGAACTTCAATATTCTTCTTAACCATATAATTACAAAGTTAGCGATACTCCTTTTGTTATTTAATAAATTAAATTTAAATATGATAAATTAAAAATAAATATGGTGAAAAAGAGCTAACACTCACTTGGAAACTTAAGCACAAAACCAGAAACCACCCCACAGTGTCCTTCCCTGGGCTTAATTATTCATTCTTGGCTTTTAAAATCTATTAACAAATATCACAGGTAATTAAGTAGGGTGATGCTGAGTTGGCTTAATTAGTAACATAAAAAGAAAACAGAAGGTGAATAGTCTCCTCATACAACCCGGACTCTATCCTCAAGGCAGCCTGTCCAGGAGAGTTTGGTATTTGGATTTGCCTGAGCAAACGTTCTACAAAGAGCAAGCCAATGAGCCATCATGCTTTGCCCCACAGGAACACTGTAATCAGCTAGACCACGCTGCCTCTCAGCTGACACTGTCACTCTACTACCTGGAATTGATCCCCATTCCTTGCTACAAAAGTCCAGATTTTACTGTGATATCCTCCATCAGAAGACAATCCTACACCAAGCTCAAGTGTAAGCCTGGTTTGCGTAAACCCACTGATCTAATCCTAGTCTCCTTGTCAACATTGGTTTATATGAATCAGAGTGAGGCCCAAGAGCCATTTAAAGAAATCTACTAGAGAGATCGACGAGGGAAAGACCCCAAAGTCCTTCTACTGACACTGTATAACCCCAAGGCTATGGTTGTCTTGGGACAAAGCTGACATTCCAAAGACAGAAGGCAAGAAGATGGAGAGAATCCCAGAATTCCATACTGTACTTCAGTGAGGGGATTAATCAGACCTGGGGCTCCCTCCTCTTTCAAAACTTAGTATATTGTAGACCACCTAACCAGGTTCCTTACTAGTGACCTTGGCCTCTTATTATTCATTAATGACCTGCTGCTCAAAAGACCCATGTACAACCAGGGGCTCTGCAGACAGAAGTGCAGGTCCCTATGGCCTGCAGGTCTCTGGCCTGTCTGCCAGCCAGCCCCTCTGTGTCATTATTCTCACAACTTCCCCCTTTGTTCACTCAGCTTCAGCCATCCTCACATCTACTGGAGTCCTTAAGCAGGGCAGGTAGCTCCTGCCTCAGGGCATTTGCACTGTCTGTTTCTATTCTTGGAATTCTATTTCCCTGATAGCCACATGATTTGATCTCTTGCCTTCCTGTCACTGATCAAATGTGATTTTTTTTTTTTGCTGTGTCTTCACTCTCCTATTTAAGAGACTACCATCACTGTTTTGTCTACTGTACTTATATTTGTATTCTATTTATTTGTTTTATCTATTGTCTATCTCTTCCACTACTAAATCTGCCATGCATAGAATGTCTAATGCACAACAGCTACTAGGTGGATACTTGCAGAACTGAGGAAGACATAAGACTACTTTCATTGTCTCAGATATTTTGAGATGAATTTTCTGTCACAGCTGGCTGCATCTGGAGTGATGGACTTCCCTTGAGCTGCCTTGTGATGGGTGGCCTGCATTTTTCAAGACTGTCAAACATATTTTAAATTCATTGTAAGAGCTTCTAGAACAGAGCACTCCCCACCTCAAAGTCATCAGTCCTGGTTGTGTAGTAGAAAATGAGCAATAGAAAAAAAAAAAAAAAAAAAACTGTTGGTATATGATTCGAAAGTTTCCTTTCCAGTCTTTGTGAGATCTTGGGCAAGTTCAAATTCATCCACATGCCTTCACCACCTCATCTCTACTAGGAATAGCTGTCAGTCATAGCTATACCATCTCATTTATACCTGTGAGACATATAATGTAAGACCTACTCTTGTACTCTTTTGTAGAAGTTATAAGAACAAATGGCCCACATGTGTGAAAAGCATGAAAGTACTATGTATATTCACAATAGATTGTTTGGAGTGAATTATTCTCGTGAAAAAATTCATTGTTTTTGTACTAAAGATAATGCTTTTGGTTTTAATTTTGGACACTTCTTACGTACTGAGGGCTAAGTTTTCTCAGTTCATATTCATCAAGCCCCATCTTCATGCCAGGCTGCTTTCCAGGACCTTGGAAAATAAATTCTTCAGGTGTTGCCAGGTGTGTGACTGGGATAAGTTTCCATACTTTCTGAGCCTAATCTCCTTCATTGGAAGATGAAGTCACCTCATACCTTATCATTGAGGCAAAGTTGAAATAATATAACAATATTATGATTATTACAAAGTTATTATTATAGAATCTGGCCCAATGGAGACTGATTAAGTAGAATTATCATTATTACTCCACAATGGCTGAATAGTGTACTGTGCCTTCAGAGGAAACCTCTCAACATCATCTCAGCATAGTCAGGGAAAAAGAGGAATTTGCCCAAGGGATAGTTGAACCCTAAATAAAACTTGGGGCTGTGTACTTTAAAAGTCCTTGAGCTCCTCTTCCTGTTTTCGATCTCAGATTGGATGGCAGTTGCTGTAGTGAGCCTTCCCTGCCTCTTCCTCTCTCCCACTATGGGTTGGTTGAGGTGACTTGCCACCTAGAGTTTTTTCTAGCACTTTCCTATTCACATTGAATTGTATCTGACAACCACTGTTATAACTCAGAAACTGCTCTAGGAGGGTAGCAAGGGTCTGGCTTCTCAGCCAACTCCTGGCACATAGTAGGTGCTCTGTAATTACTTGCTGATTAAAAACACATTTAAAGTGATTGGCCTCAAGGAAAGGGTGAAGTGAACCACAGGGAAGAATTTCCTTTCTTGGCTTGAAAATGTTTAATTACCAAAGACTTGCAACAAAGACAACAGGATATTTGACTTCAGGGCCTCACAGAGCACCTGCTTCCCCACCCCCGC
Source organism: Galemys pyrenaicus (assembly GCA_019455555.1). Classification (NCBI taxonomy): domain Eukaryota; kingdom Metazoa; phylum Chordata; class Mammalia; order Eulipotyphla; family Talpidae; genus Galemys; species Galemys pyrenaicus. The sequence goes on along the minus strand of JAGFMF010012168.1, from coordinate 531,828 downwards.
AGCCTTGCTGCTGTGCTCCCCCCTCTCTCCAGTCGCTTCAGAGTCCAGCAAGCAGACTGCTCTCTCACACCAAGACGTCCTGCATCACAGCGGAGAAAAATGCTTTCATCTCGGGGCACCTTGTTCATAATCAGACCAATTTTGCTTCTGGCGGATTGGAGCCCTGTACAAAGCACAGTTGTTTTGGGAATCCCTTTGTAGGCTACTGGATGCAGAGGGGAGATTCCGCGCTTTCTTTTGACTTACAGGGGAGAGGTTACTACTCCTGTTGGTGCCTGGGGCAGAGGACTGGGCTTCACACTTCCCTTGTATTTATGGACATCATGATTTCCCTTAAAAGCACTCAAAATACCTTCAGATGTTCAATCCACTCTGCTTTTACAGTAGCCCTCTGATGTAACAGAAGAAAGAATAGAATTTCTCAGCATGTCTCTTGGATCAACCTATGTTAGAATTAGTTGGGAGTCTATGAAATTTACGAGCATTTTGATTCCATCCCAGGCCTTCTGAATCAGAATCTCTAGGGTAGGATTTCGGAATCTGCATTATAACACCTTTCCTTGCTGATTCCCATGCACCATAATGCAGAGTTGTGTCTAAGATTACTAACAGGATAGAAGAACCTAGCTTAAAGTTAGGAGAACCCAATTTCGAATTAGTGCCTAACTAATAACCTGTGTGGGTGGTTTGAGGTTACTGATACAGAAGTATGTGTCCAAAGATAGGAGCTCCTCTCTTCCTGAAACTGCAGTTGTTATCCCAGCCACCACTTATCCCCATTTAGGAGCAGGATGTGGGGGCAAGCAAGGCTTCATGGGATGTCTTTCAGGCTAAGATCCCTGGGGGAGGGTTATCATCACCCTGTGTCAATTATGTTGTATAAACATCCAAGAAAGGTTACTTGTCAATCACTGACTTCCTTCTCTAAAATGAGGGGGTCACGGTCTTTACCCTGCTTTGAGAAGACTTAATCAGTATTTTTCTTTTCTGGTGACAGCAAAGAGTCATAAACCCTGAAGAGAAGTTGAAAAATCATTCTGATTGTTTGTGAATTTCTCAAGTACCAGTGCAGGATATTCCTGCAAATGTTATCCATATAAGATTCCTCTTTGCTAGGCAGTTACAATCACTAGTTTTTAGTTTAGGGTATATGGAACACACTTCATTGGCAGCTAAATGGACATTTTCTCATTAGAAAACTAAATCAGGGTACTCCCTGGGGACTACAAATGATGTCAAACATAATTAATAATAATAAAAAAAAGAAAACTAAATCAGCAGCTTCATTTTTCCTTCCCCATCTTATCATAGGGAAGGTTATGCCCATGTAGCAAAACAATAAGTAGCACAGTTATTTCCACGAATAAGGTGAAATGACCTATATTGATAGATATTGAAGCACTGCAGAATGAGGAGTAAACAAGAGATTTATGGTACCAGAAAGAAAATGATTATATGCTGTAGTAGAGGAAAAGGAGAAATCCCACTGGATAATTCCAATTTGTTCTCGGGCACAAAATTATACTCCAAGTCTGAAGAAATTCTCTGATGCCCAGAGCAGCAATTTCTAGTATGTAAGTACTCCTATGATGACTCAAGGTGAAACTTCATGAGATGAAATCATATGTTATAATCAAAGCCAAGAAGTACACATGGTAAATCAGAATCATTAAAAATGTGTTTTCCAAGGAATAAATTCAATGAATAAGGTTTAGATGGCCAGAAACTCCTCATGCCAAGGTGCATAACTTCCCAGGTGTTCTTCAAAACCTCAACTGATCATCAGATTTCTGATTTTTTATGGTCAAGTCTCCCATTATAAAATATCATTTTGTACTTGTGCATTGTAAGTCTCATTCATCTGGCAGACTGCCTGGCACACAGCAGTCATTTGATATATACCTAGTGAATACCTGAATTAATTAATGATCTGAGTGATATACCTACTTCACCAAAAAATCAATTTCATCCCACTGTCTGCAAAGAGCTGACTAACTTAAATTCAGTCTATAGGGCACAACAATCTTTTTCAGGCCTCAGCCCAAACTGGCATCACCTGGCATAAAATGCAGAGAATCACTTACTGTTATTCATGCATCTCATAACCTGGCTCCCACCTACCTTCCCCGTTTGGTCTTTCACTTTGATTCTGCAGGTCCTCATTCTTTCTGGGTGTACAAACTTCAGGACTTGGCATATGCTGTCCCTACCACTTCAGCTTCCTTCCTGTTCATGTTTCATAACTCCATAGACAATGAAGTGTCATTTATATAAACATGAAATCAACACGCTGCACATGTAACTTACACAATGTTAAATGTCAATTATGTTTCAATAGAAAAGGAGAAAAAAGTGTTAACTAAATGGAAACTGCAAATCCAACTTTTGAATGCTTGAACTGAAGCATCTGGGAAGGAAGCACTCCTATATGGATATAGGTATTTATAAGTCATTAATCTTTCTACAGGGTCATTTGATACTGGAAATTTTTAAAAAAAATCTTAAAATATTTTTACATGAACCTTAACCAAAGCATTCTATTTTTGAGAATGTACCTAATGATACATATACTCGTAGTAAGTAACCATAACCATTGAATATTTTCTATGTGCTATGTTATCTAAAATATCTAATTGTGTTCTTACAGCAGTTCTCCAAGGTAGATATTATCATCTTAATTTTACATATTAGGAAACAAAATCATGAAACAATTCAGTCTGTGCCAATGATAAATAAGGCCAAATTAAACCAGGTATTTTATAACAAAACATACATTATTTATCACTCTAGCGCATAGTTTTTCCTAGATAAAAGTGAAGAATATTTACTGGGAATATTCCTTAACAGCATTTTTGTAAATTTTGAAAATTTAGGTAAATAAATTAGAGCACAAGGAATGATCATAATATGATCACAATATGCTATCTATTTACAAAATAGTTTTTCTTTTTTTTAAAAAAGATTTATTTTATTTATTTATGCACACAGGAACTGGGTTATAGGCCAGAGGGGCAGGGAGTGAGAAAACTCACCAGTGAGGAGCAGAACATGCAGATCTACTGAAACACACTGCTAGGGAAACAGCAGTTGAGACAGGAGAGTCTGCTGTGCCCTGTGGGTCAGCTCCCTGGCCAGGCATGAACTCGTGCTGCAGTAGCTGGTGCTAGCTTGAAAGCACAGAGACTTTAACCCGTGTGCCACCAGGGAGACTCCCCAAAATAGTTTTTCTATTATGACTCCATTTTGATTAAGAAAAGAAAACTAAGAGTCAACGGTGTATGGACTGGTTTTGTTCATTATCAGGTATCCTGACTCACAGTAGCTGGCACATAGTCCTTATTTATAGACTGAATTAGTTGATATAGACATGATATAGTCAAGAGGTTAGAGAAGTAACAATGTAACACAAACTTTTACAGTCTTGATCAGTGGGTTGCAGGATAATGAATAAAATTAATTATGTGATTTTTAAAAATTTCCATGCTGAACATATATTGTCTTAGCAATCAGAAAAGGAAAAGAATATTATATTAAAAATACTTTAGGTAGGTTCTATATTAAATATCTTCTTCCAAAGTTTATTCTTGTCCCCAAATGAGATTTCTATTCTTTTGTATGAAGCACTTTAGTCTTTAGTCAAAGCACTTTGTCTTCAACTCACCTAGCCTTGTATTAAATTTATTGATGCTTTCTGTCTTTGCTTAAATGATGTATTCCTTGGGAGTCTGGACTATATTTATCTTCATAATCCTTTCATTTTCTGCATCAGTGTTTTGGAAATAGTAAGTGTTGACTAAATGTTTACTCTGGAACGCATGTAGTATTCATCTAATAGCCTAGTGAATAATTTGTAAAGTGAAAAAAATCTAGCTACTATCTGATACTAAGGGGACATCACTTAGCTAAATCAGCAGTAATAGTACCATGTTAAGCAATATTAGAACCTGAAGAAATGGAAAAAATGAATCAATATTACCTATCCTGTCTCTAACAGTTTGACATTTTGTTCTTTGAGGATCTTTTTTTAAAATTAAATTTGATTTTAATTTTTAATTTTTTTCAATATTGTATTAAAATATTTTTGTCTATATGAATATCCAGAGGTGTAGTATCTGCACAAATATATAAAGTAGCTAGATTGAGTCCTATATCACATTATCTGTTGCTGCATTATAAAGGCAGAGCTGAGATTAGGTGAAATGACAAAAATTGTATTTTATTCCTAGATTTTATATCATTGATTTTTTATATATGAATAATTTTATTCACTTAGCCCTTACAGTCATCCTAATGGTACATATATCATTGTATTCATTTTATAGAGGAGAAACCTTAAGCACAAAAACATTAAGTGATGTATGTGGTAAAGCTCACCAGCTAGAAAGTGAAAAATGGAATGGAAAAGTCATCAGGAGAAGTCTAAGTAGATGGAAAGTTGAGACTTGAAAAATTTTCATTGACTTTGATCAGTATAGAAAACCAACAAGGGTAGATCAAGCCAATTAGATAAATAAAGGATGTGATTTTTAACCAGTATTAAGTGAAAATGATTGACCAATACACTTAACAAATAATCAACAGCTATTAAGGCAGAATTAGGGCACGTGAAATGACATCAAAGTTACGTTAGCCAAAAGAGTCAAATAGGCATTCCTCCAAAGAAGATATCATGGCTAATCATCACCACTAGTCATCAGGAAAATATAGGTCAAAACCGCAGTGAGATCCTACTTTATACCCTTGAGAATGGTCCACATCTTAAAGATGAGAAACAGCAAGTGTTGAGAATGTGAAGAAAAAGGAACTTTGTACTCTATTTGTGGAAATGCAGTGTGGAACAGTTCCTATGGGGAAAAGTATGGCATTTCCTTGGAATATTAAAAATAGTTCTACCATATAACCCAGTAATTCCCCTCCTAGGTATCCATCCAAAGAATACAGAAACACTTAGTTGGAGGGATGTATACACTATGTTCATTGCAGCAGTATTTACAATAGCCAAGATATGGCAACAATCCTAGTACCTGACAACAGATGAGTGTTAAGAAGATGTGGCATATATACACAAGTGACCACTACTCAACTTTAAAAAAAGATTGACATTTTTAATAACATGGATAGAACTAGAAGGGATTATCCTAAGTGAAATAAATCAGGACAAGACAAATACAAGATGATTTCACTCATGTGGAATATACCAAAATAAAACAAAAGGAACTGACAAAACTAAACCAAAACAAAACCTAGAAATCTGACCACGGAATTGAAGCTACCATAAAGGGAAGGAGTAGGAAGGAAAGGCAGGAAGGGGCCCTATTGATTCTGGCAGAAAATTATGGGTGAGATGATGGTGACTGTGGTGTGGTAGCATTAGATCTGAAGAGATGTTTACCTATTTTCCTATATCATACACAGTGTTGTAAACCAATGTCAACTCTATTAAAAAAAGACAGAATTATTAATAATAATAATAATTAGCACTTAAGAAACTCAGGGCAAGAACAATTACGCTCAATTATAATAGTTGTTCCACAAATATACAGATGTGATAAAATGGTGTCGAGCTTCACATATTTGTACTAAGGTCACTTGTCCTGGCTTAAATATGTCTTAATCCTTAAATAAGATGTAACCGTCAAGGAGTCCTCAATGAACTATACATGACACCTCTGTACTATTTTTACCTCCTTTTTAAAAGTCTATATTTCTGAATATACAATGGAATAAAGACAGCTTGTTCAATAAGTGGTGCTGGGCAAACTGGACTGCTACATGCAAAAGAATGAAACTAGAATACTGCCTTTCACCATGCACAAAAATCAACTCAAAATGGATTAAGGACTTAGACATAAGACCCGTAACCATAAAATATCTAGAAGAAAAAGTAGGCAAAACCCTACATGACATACACATCAATGACATCTTTAGAGATACAACACATAAAGCAAAGACAGTGAAGGAGAGGATAAACAGCTGGGACTACATCAAACTTAAAAGCTTCTGTACAGCAAAGGACACACTAACTGAAACAAAGTGACAACCCACCAACTGGGAGAAAATCTTTGCATACAGCATTACTGACAAGGGACTTATCACACAGACCCACAAAGAA
>JAGFMF010012168.1:456499-515329 GCA_019455555.1 Galemys pyrenaicus | reverse complement strand
GGAGAACAGAGGGTGGGAGGGTAGAAGGGTGAAGGGAGGGGGAGGAAGAGGAGAGTGGAGAGGGGGAGGGAGGGGAGGAAGGTAGGAAGGGGAGAGATATGAGAGGAGAATGAATCTTCACCCAGAGAAATTTTCTCTGAGAAGAATCAGTGCAGCAATTGGCAATGACACAGACTATTCAATCACACAGAAGAGACCCCAATGGTGCGATCCCCTCTGAGCTTGGTGTTATGAGGACACCATGGTAACTTAAGGCAGGCACTCAGAGTGAGCGGGTACCTTGGGTGTCAGGTCTTGGAGAGGAGAGATTCTGCTGCTTTAGAGACAGTTAAAAATAAAGGGGGTGCACATTTTAGTAATAAAAGATAGGGCTTTCATTTTTGACTTTGCACTGCGACATCTGTATATAGTTCAATTTCAGCAGTTGCTGCTGTGTTTTGTAAGGACAGGTCACTTCAAGGTCCTGTACTGGTCAGTGAGTTCTTGCAGAGAAGGAGCAAGCAGGGAAGGTAAATAAATATGCCAATGTTTTAAATGAAACTTTCCCTTGGCACAGGACTGAATCAACTATTAGAAGTATTACAGTGAAATCATCCTTGGATTGATTTTGCTGAGTTTAATTCACTGGATGATTTCAGTTGACATCAAGCAAAGTTGTCAATTGACTAAAGTGGCCATCACACCAGTACATTTGATGGAATAAAGGGAAAGGAGGTGGAAGGAAGTGGCTCCACTTAACAGATGACTGAGAAGCACAATCAGCTGTACTCAAGATTATCTATGAATGAGAAAGGGAAAAGGTGAAGTAATCTTGGCTCTTGGTAACACAAAGACCACTCATTTTTATTGCTCTCTTGCACCTACATTTTAAGAATTTATTTACTGAAGAAAGGAAAGACTTTTTTAAACTCTCAGAGAAAACAATAATGGTGTAACCTGACTCATTGGAAGTCTCTATTTTACAAATCACAGGAAATGGAGATGCCTACAGCCCTCAAGAAGATTGATGGAGATTTTTGCATGTTATGTACCAAGAAAATGAGAAAACAGCTGCTATTTCTTGTCCCATACATCCTTGTATGTCATTCTGGAGTGTGATTAAGTAGCAAAGATGATAAGAATTTGCTCATCTTCTATATACAATTATTATCTGGTAGTTTTTCTAACATGTATTGTAAGGTTTTAGCAACAAGTTATTGCAGTCCTTTCTACTTTGTCCTTTTAGACAGTTTTTTTGGGGGGCATATTTGACATAGAATAAACTGTAATTATTTAAAGTGTATAATTTGATCAATTTTGACATGTATATATCATCACTATCACTTTAAAAAATCAGCCCTCCAGTCACTATAACAGACATAGTGAACACCCCCCCAAAATATTCCTCCTGACCCTTTGGAACCCTTCTTTCCAGCTCTTCCCCCACATCCTTTGCCCTCGATCTCAGGCACTTCTGAGCAGCTCTCCATTACTACACGTTTACATTTTCTGTTCTTTGACATGATACAAGCCTATGATGTATATACCAAATAATAATTGTATATAGAAGATGAGCAAATTTTTATCATCTTTGCTACTTAATCATACTCCAGAATGACATACAAGGATGTATGGGACAAGAAATAGAAACAGCAGCCCTGGCTCAATTCACTAAACACAATTCTTTTGAGATTAATCCATCTCCTTTTTGTAACTGATTAGCATCCATTATCTGGATATATCCTCATTTGTTTATCCATCCACCTGAATTGGGTTCTTTCCAACTTTGGGCTACTAGAAATATAGTTGTTAGAAATATTCATGTACAAGCATTTTAAATACTTGGATTTCTCTTGGGCAAAAACAAGGGGTGAAATGGTTATGTATTATGGTAAGTAAATTTTTAACATTTTAAGAAATGCCAATCTGTGGAAATGACCACATTCCAGATGTCTGAGAGTTCTAGTTCTTTTTGCATCCTCATCAACAAACTGTATGGTCAGACACATTTTAGCCTATCCACAGGCAATGCAGTGGTAAAGTGCATTATTTCCCCAATAAGTATACATTTCCCTAAATAAATATCATTTCCAGTGCTTGTCTGTAATCTGTGTTTTCTTTTTCTTACCTTGCTTCCCTTGCTAAATTTGCTTGTAAAAATTTCACCAGTAGTTAAAGGAGTGAAATTAATGAAAACAGAAATGCTTGTCTAATTTTGATCTTAGAGGGAAAGCTTTCGGTTTCTCACAATTGTATCTGGTGTTACCTGTAAATATTTCATATATGAGTTTATCTGTTTGTCAGGTTAAGGAAGGTTCATGCTATTCCTATTTTGCTGAGTTTTTATCAGGAATGCCTGCTGGATTTTGTTATATGTACTTTCTACATCATTTGAAGTAATAAATGCTTTTTCTTTTCAACTTTTGTTAATGTATCAAGTGATGTATTGTCTTTTTTACACGTTGTTAGATTTGATTTGCTAAAATTTTATTTAGAATTTTTGAATTTACTTTATAAGAGAGACTGGTCTCATAGAATGAGTTGCAAATTATTCACCCATCCAGCTCCAATTTCCTGGAAAAGTTGGTGTGTAATTGGTACTTCTCTTCCTTAAATAAGTGGTAGAATTCACCAGTGAGCAATCTGGACTTGAAGTTTTCTCTGTGTTGTTTTTAATTAAAAATTCAATTTTCTTAATAGACATAGTGCAATTGGGTTATCTGTTTTTCTTGATTTTTTGAGGGGTAGGTAAGTTTTGTCATTGCAAGGAAATTTTCTATTTTATCTCTTTGTCTAAATTGTACATATTTTCCCATTATCCTTTTATTAACTGAATTATATGTATCTCTTTAATTCCTGGTGTAGGTATTTAGTAAATTGTCTGTTTTTAAAAACAGTTGGGCTAGCTGTTCTGATAAAATATGAATTTTACTGGGGCCTCCCTGGTGTCTCAGTGGGTTAAGCAACGCACTATGAAGCAAACCACAGCCACTGCAGCACAAGTTCAATCCCTGCTGCCGGCCAGGGTGGGACCCACATGGCGCAGCAGACCTCTCCTGCTGTGCCCGCTGCTCCCCTCAGCAGTGTACTTCTGTTGATCTGCCTGTTCTGCTCCCTGCTCTCTGTGGTGAAGCCTCTCACCTCCCTGGACTCTGCCCTGTACCCCAGCTCTTGTATGCATAAATAAATCTTTAAAAAAATATGAATTTTACTGATTTTACCCTATTGTTTTTCTATTTTCTATATCACTGATTTCTTCTCTGATATATATTATTACTATTTTTTTAGCTTAATTTAAATTTAGTTTGTTCTTTGTTTTCTTATGGTGGAAGCTCAGGTCATTGTTTTGAGATTTCTCTTCTTTCCTAGTATGTATGTTTATAAATTTTTTTGTAATTCCTTTTTGGGGCCATCCCACACATTTTGATGTTGTGTTTTGCTTATCATTGTTGACAATAATATCTAAATTCCCTTTTCAATGTTTCCTTGACCCTTAAGTATATTTAATGTTGTGTTACTTAGTTTGGAAATTTGGAGGGGTTTTCTAGTGCTTTTTTATATTGATTTCTAATTTAATCTATTATTGTCAGAGAATATATTTGCTGATTTAAATCCTTTACATTTTAATGTCTTATTTATACCCCAGAATATGGACTATATTGTTAAGTGTTCTAGGTACACTTGTAAAGAATATTTTATTGAGTTGGGGGCTCTACAAATGTCAAGTTGGCACCTTGTGCTACTTAAGTTTTCTGGATCATCACTGAATTTTTGTTCTAATAATTATTGGGAAAGATATACTAAAATCTCCACATATAATCGCGAGTTTGCTTTTGTCGACCTTAATTTCTGTCAATTTTTCTTCTTTTTTTTTTTTTTTGTATTTCTGGTGTTACATATCTTAACATGTAGGATTATTATATCTTCCTGATAAACTGATTACTTTATTGTTACAAGATGAATTTCTTTTCTTTTTCAAGATGAATTTCTTGAATAAATCATCTTCAATTTTTGAAGATGAATTAGCCTAGATAATAATATACTTTGAAACAAACTTCTCTGAAATCTACTTTGATTTTGAAGACAGCCATTCCAGTTTTCTTTGGATTAGCATTAGTTTTATCTTTTAATCTATCTGTGTATTTATATTTAAGGTATGCATCTTGTTGCCAGAATACAGTTGAATTATTTTTCTATTCAATGTGAAATTATTACATTTTAATTGGAGTGTTTGTGACAGTCACATTTATTATCTGCTTAGTGACATATTTAGGATTAAAGATACTATGATATTTTCTATTTGTTCCTCCTTCCCTACCTCCCTCTCCTGCTTTTTGTTCCTCTTCTCCACTTTGTTCTGCCTTCTTTTGTTTTAGTGGATATTTTTTATGACTTCATTTCATCTAATTTTTTGAATATTGAACTACATCTAGTTTTACTGTTTTGGTGATTGCTACAGTATATGTTGTTAAATTGTAACAGTCTGCCTTGTGATTGTTCCTACTTCTTGACATGTATTACAAAAACCTTACAATAGTATATTTCCATTTCTGACCTACGGATGTCTGTGATATTGCTCTCATACATTTCACTTTGACACATCATAAACTTTATAATACATTATAATTCTTTTGTTTTAAATTGTCCATTACCTTTTAAAACAATTTAAATAATAAAACACTTTCCTTTTTATATACAGTGACCATTTCTAGTACCCTAATTCCTTCTTGTAGGTCTGTATTTTCACCCGGTATCATTTCCATCTGTCTGAGAACTGCCTTTAATATTTTTTATAGTGCAATTCTGTTGGTTACGAATTCTTCCAGCTTTCAAATGTCTGAACAATTTTTAACATTTTAAATAGTTTTAATTTAGTATTTTCACTAGGTGTAGAATTCAAAGTTAACATAGGTTTGTTTGCTGGTGGTTTCAAAATGATATTCCAGGATTTTTAAGCAAGAAATCTGCTACCATCATATTTCTTTCTCATGTATATATCTTTATATCTGACAGCTTTTAAAGTTTACATTTTATCACTGGTTTTGAGAAGTTCCTGATGTATACTGGTATCAGCTTTTTGGTTTGGTGGCTACAGTTTTCATTAAATTGGGAAAATACTAACAATGGATTTTCCACAATCTTTTTCTGCCCCCATTCCTTTTCCTTTGAAGATTCCAACTGAATATATATTACTCCACTTTAACTTTAAGTTGTCCAACAGTTCAGCAATGCTTTGTTATCTTTCAAAATTCTTTTTTTCCACCATCTTATTTTAGATATTTTCTATTACCTATGTCTTTAAGTTCATTCCTTTTTCTTCTACAATATTTAATCTACCATTAATCCCATTCAGTGTATTTTTCATTGCCAATATTGTGGTTCTCATCCCTAGAAGTTCATTTTGAAGCTTTTATATTTCTTCAGTGTCTCAATTTAATTGCTGAGCACATGTAATGAAGTTATAGTAACTGTGTTAATGTCATGGTCTGTTAGCTCTGACATCTGTATTGGGTCTAGTGCAGTCTCACTGATTAATTTTTCTCCTCATTATAGGTTGTGTTCTTTTCCTCTTTTGGATGCCTGTTAATTTTTTAAATTGCATAACAGACACCGTGATGCTTACCTTGTGGAGTCCTGTATATTTTTGTTTTCCTGTAAATATTTGTTTATTCTTCCTTCTGGGAGGTAGTTAAGTTGCTTGGAGCAGTGTGGTCTCTCTAGGCCTTGCTTGTATTAATATTTCTTAAGTGGAATCAGAGGCCTAGCCAGGTCAGGGCTAATTACCTCACTCTTTTGGTCATGTTTTCTGAATACTTTACATAGTGCCCCACGAATTATGAGATTTTCCAGCTTGATGGGTGGGAACAGGCCCTGTTCCTGGCGCTGTGTGAGTATTGACTACTGTTTATTCTATTCCTCTTTGGTGACTTTTTTTTTTTTTTAAGATTTACTTATGTGTACATGAACTGGGGTGTAGAGCATGGGTGCAGGGGGTGAGAGGACTCACCAGAGACAGAGTGGGGAGCAGAACAGGCAGATCTAATGAAATACACTGCTGAGGGGAGTGGCGGGTGAGAGAGGGGAGCTGCGGATGAGACAGGAGACGTCTGCTGTGCCATGTGTGTCAGCTCCCTGGCCAGAGACCAAAATCATGATGGATTCAGGCCGCAGTGGCTGGCAATAGCTTGACAGCGCTGAGACTTTAACTCCTGTGCCACCAGGAAGGTCTCTCTTCAGTGACTCTTATAGTTTCCTTGCGTGTATACCCCAGTCAGTGCTCTGATAAATAATTACATAGCTTCTAAATAACTCTAAAGTTTTCTCTGTGTGTCTCTTCTCTTTAGTTCCCTAGCCTACAAACTCTAACTGCCTTGGTCTCTCTGGCTCTCAGCAATATCTTCTTAACTCAGGGAATTTTCTGAGATTCATCTGAGTCCCTTTTTGTGATGCCACATCCTGGAAATTCCCTCAAGGGACTAAACTGGGACAATTATGGGGCTGACATAATTTTTCCCTGTTTCTCAGTGATCACTGTTGTTAACTGTCTGAGGACTAGAGTCTTGAAAACTATCACCTCACCTATATTAAACTTTTGTTTATTTCAGGAAGGAGGGTCAACCTAACCCCTGTTCTAACTTTGTCAGAACCAGAAATCCTGTAAAGTAGACAAACACTTTTTAAAGTCTTCCTTCAGGAAATGAACAATAAATATCAATTTGTTATTTGAATTGAATATCGATCAATTTGTCTGTTCTCTCTACTTTTTCTAACCACTGGCTATTGTACTGCATAGAGTAAGTATGTCCTTGAATAAGATAGGAAGGTGGGTTGCGGAGAGAAGGGGAAAAGGAGGAAGGAAAAAAGAAAGAAAAGCTAGGATATGTTTAAATTCCACATCCCTTTCTTCTATCAGAATAATTTCAGATTTATTCTGCCCGCTTATGTTTCCATCCAATCAACACTCCCCAATTCATGGAGGTTGGTTGTGATCACACTGTCACATTCCATTACCCTTGTCACCTATTCACCATGAGAGTACTGTCCCCCCCAGCCGCACTCCCATTCATACCAGGCTTCTGCTAAAGGCATTGCTAACCTGTGAAGCCAGTTGTCCTAAGCCATGAGTTACTGCTTTACTACCTCTGTCTAATGGCAGCATAAGGGATTCTTTGCAAAGTTCTTACAGGTTTACTGAGAGTAGATTTTTAAGTCACCATAGAAGACTGTTTCTAGAGACAACAAATATTTTGTTTTTTATCCTATCATACCAGTCAGGTGATCAGTCTTTAATTAAATGAGACTAACTTTGGCATTACATGCATAATCAAAATTATGAATAATACAGCCCTGAATTTGGACTAGACTGTTGTTTTCATAATAGAAAATCCAGCTCCAGCAGCAAACTCTATAGGGTTCTTCCCTCTATAGGGTCTCTCTACCTTGTACTTATGGTAAAATGACATCCTTGAAACCTGTGTCATCTCCATCCTTTCCTTTTCTCTTACTAAGAGGTCTTGACTGTCACATACACACACACACACACATATACAGAAGCGTGTGCACCCTAATGCCTACTGCATGGGTTCTGCATGAGACTATCTGCTCCTGATGGAAGTCTCTGGAAACATCTGTGGTCTCATGGTACAGATGCTGTTTATTATTGCTCTCCGTTTCCCTCTCTGAACCAGTGTGTGATGACAGGTGCTATGCAGCCTGCTGGCATTCCAAGGAGAAAGGACCACAGAGACTTTGACCCTGGTATTTTCAAGCCACTGAACCAACACACACACTGAACCAACTGCCTGCCTCTGGGTTTTCATAGCAGGAAAAAAAATCCAACTTACAATGTACAAAATGAGAAATAATATAAAATTTATACATAATAAAAAAATCCAACTTAATTTGTTGAAACCACTGTTCATTCATTTACAGCTGAATCCAATCTCCCATACATAGATGGAGAAAAAGGATGTTATCTCTGAACAGTTACACAATCAATAATAATAACCAAGTAGTTATTTTTACATTTTAAGGGGTAAATCAGTTCAGAACAGCCATTTTACTCATCTTCTGGCTCACTACTTTCAGCCTGTAGCCAAAATGCTAAATCTCAACGCATAAACAGCATCATGTTATTTCTTTATTTACTTGTTTATAAACACTGAATTCTTTAAGGGCAGGACCTGTACTTTATTTATCCTTCACCTTTAGAGTCTAAAGTGGCTCTGGCATTGACTAGAAGATCAGAAAGTGGCTGTTTAGCTGAATTAGAATAGAAGGAGAGGAGAGGCAGCTCTTCACTCTCTTGCTGGAAGCTCTTCGCACAGGATAAACAGCAGTGTGCAGATACATGAGAGGCCTGGCAGGCAGCAGGGACCTGGGCACAGCCAGCACTCTGTCACCATCCCAGCGCCCCCTCCTCCTAATGCAGAGAACACCATGTGGCGGCTGCTAAGGACAACAGTATCTTCTAGCCTCTTGAAGAAAAGCATCTTGCAAAAGGGGAGCTTTGGAAGATGCGCTAGCAAATACTGTTTCATTTTCAGTATTTTTTTCCCTGTAGTCATTTCATCCAAGACAGCAGTCATATTAATAAATTGCTATCAAACTTATAGCACTGCTCCACTAAAAATGGACAGTGAATCATAAAGCACAAGTGGCAAGAAGCCAAACAATGTCCTGCGCATTTAATTTTGTTTTCTCCTGCACAGATTATTCACTCATCAATTGCCTTGACTCTGGGAAGCGTGGTTTTCTCTGGCCCATGGGGTCTGAGACCAACAGGAACCAGTACCAGCTGAAATTGGATTTCTTCTCAGGCCTGCTATAAGGTTAGACAAGTTATTGAGGCATGAAACTCCTGACTCCTGAGTCATTGACAATTGAAATTGCCTAAGTATGAGATCATACTTCTGCCTGAGGTCTTACAAGACCATCTTTGGGGGGGTGCAGCTGGGGTGCTTGGATGAATGAGATGCAGCCCAGAAGGAGTGGGCCATGTTGATGTAAATTATTTGTATCCTGTATTTTTATATATTGGAAGCTATTCTCTTCAAATCCACAGGACTGTAAAGCCGAGGAAGGTCACTCATGGTGTGGCACATAGAGTTCTTATGAATAAATCAGGAAAGAAAGGGTTGAAAATTCAGTTTTCCTCTAAGTCGTGGGGATGGATTTACATTGAGGATTTTCAAATGAAAGTTGAATTTGCAACCATTTATTTTAATAGGCATGCCTAGACCACCTGATAAATAATACATTTGAATTATGCTTATGAAATATGCAAATGGAGTATAATTTGCAAATAAATGCCTTGAAGACTTTTTTGAAACTTCAGAAGTAACCTGATCCTAGGATTTGCTGTATTCCTATTTGTGAGGTTTTTATTTTACTTTGCGACAGCTGCCATAAATTCAATTAAACTATCAGCAAATGAAGTTTTAGGGGCCTTTTTTTGCACCAAAGGAAGAAAATGATCAAAAGATTGGCGAGATGGGAAACAATGAGCACATTTGCAAACAGGGAAATCAAACAGGGCCACATCAAAATAAGAAGGAAGAAAATCCAGTCATCGAAGCGGGCAGAATCTTATTTGTTATCCTTGTCCTTCACCCACAACCACTTTTCTCAACATTCCTTCCTTGCTATGGAAGAACTAGATACAATTAGAATCTGCAGAGTTAGAAGATAAAATAATGTTTTGACAGCAAATGGAAACAGAAAGTGAAAACTTAGACTCTGCAGGCATAGAAAATCTGTGAGAAATGGTTCTTTCCAAGGTGTTCGGTCTAGGGCAGCCATGCACGACACCATCAGTAAGATGCCCAATATCGGCTCCTTGTAAACCGAAGGTACAGTTTCCCCCTGATGCAGCTACCCACCCCCAGTTACACCTAGCAGGAACACACCAACTGAGCACATATACATGGTAGCTGAATTCCTGGGATGCACAAGGCATGTGCTCCAGCTTTAGAATTACTTTCCATTCTATATTTGTCACTGAGAGAACAACTCCTACACCATAATGATCACAACAGCCCTACAGTGAAGTGAAGAAGGCACAGAGAAGTGGAGGATTTGCCAAGCCATGGCCAGTGTTACGTGTTCAAGCCAGCATCAGAATCCGGACTTCCCTCCTTATGTCTTCTCCATCAGGTGCCTCTTGTAGAAGGCAGATGGATTTTCTGTGACCCAGAATTTATCCTACTTGTGTAAGGGAATCTGAGGGTTCCTTTGGTAAACAAAGCATTCATTAGTTATGGTAACTCAGGAAGCTCAGATTTTCTTAAGAGTCTATACACAAGTCAAGCACAAAAGGTGACCTTCAAGAAGGACAATGGAGAAAATAATGCTTATGGTTCACCTTTTGATGACCTGAATTTTCCCGCTCTTCTTCTTCTCATTTCAGGTCACACAGTTGCCAAGCATGGGGAGACCTCTGCTCTGGCTGGAAAAACACCCCAGTATGGGGGAGCTCTAAATCAGTAGGCTAACCTGAGCTTGATGAACTGAATTTGAGAGAGACTGCCAAGGAAAACACCTCTACAAAGGACAGAAGTGGCAGTTGTTCACCCAGAGATTTGTGAAAACATTATGTGAATAATACATAGTAGGAAGGACTGTGACAATAGCAGAGAGATGTCGTGAGCTGAATGTCACTGGAACGATCTCTTGGAGCTACAGGGCTGGGATGATGCTGTTTCTTATTGCATCATTTATTCATCCAAGAAAGTGGCCAACAAATATTATTGAGGGTCAACTATGTCCAAGGCAATTGGGATAGGAAAAGCAAGGTTCTGTTCTCATGAAACTTACATTGTAGGTTTTTGGAAGAGAGGCAATTATGAGATAATACATGAGTTATTAAGTAGTAAGATGTTTCATGATGTTCCAAAGAGGAATTGGTTAAGGGGAATAAAGAGCTACCAGGGATAGTAGCTTATAGAAGGTCAGATAAGTTCTTGCTAACAAAGTAACATTTATACAAAGACCTAAGGGGAGTGAGAGAGTGACCTGGATGGCTAGGAGAGGTCATTCCAGGGACAGGTGTCAGTCTGTGCAAAGCCCCTAAGGCTGATCCCTTGGTGCCCTCAGGGAGCACTAGGAAATGGTGGCTACAGAGCAGTGAGGTGGGTGATAGAGTAGGCAACAGGGCTGCAGGACTGTGGTGAGGGCAAATCAAAGAGGGCTTGACCACCCTGCACGGTAAGGATTTCTACCTTAAGCTCTGGACAAAGTGAGGGGCCTTTGGAGACTATGACTGCTGTGCAGAAAGGGAAAAATAAAAACAAAAACAGAAAGAAAAGGCATTTAAATTGGCGTTGCCTCTATGGGAAAGAATTTGGAGTTTCCGCAAAATATTAGAAACAGATTTATTCTATGATCTGGCTCTATAGCCAAAGGGTATGAAAACACTAGTTCAAAACATAAATGAACAGTTATGTTCACTACAACATTGTTTACAATAGTTAAGATATGGGAGCAACCTAAGAGCCCATTGATGGGAAGTGGATCAAGAAGATGTGGGCTATATACACATCTTGTTTATATGCTACTCAGGCATATAAACAAAAGCAAAAACTGTTTTTTTCTTTTTACTTTTTAAAAAAAATTTTAAATTTTTTCTTCCATGTTATCCACAATCCATTCACTATAGTCTCTTATTAAAACTGCAGTCATTTAAAAAAAATCTTTAAAAAATAATGAAATTTTTTTTATTTTCATGCTTCCATTTGCAGCAACATGGGTGGAACTTAAGATGATTACACTGAGCAAAATAAAGAAGAGAAAGACAAAGACAGGATGCTGTTGCTCCTGTGGAACATGCAGGTGATCTAACAAAACAAAATGAAAATAACCCTTAGACGGAAAATAAAATGGTGGTTACAGGACTGGACAGGTGGAGAATGGATGAGGGCTTGGCTGATGCTAGCCCAGGGTCATCTGAACATCGGACTTGGCTCTTGAAGCAATACTCCTGAAAGTTACGCTGTGTTATAAACAAAATCAAAAGTCAGCGTGGAGGCCAGTAACAATCCAAGCAGAAATGGAACAGACCAGCCCCAGTGCAGGCAGTGAGGTGTGGCGGAAGGTGGGTGTGCAAAAGTCCTGATGCTGAATGTTTTTGACCTAAATGCCAAGAATAGTGACCACTAACTAAGATGGGGAGACGCAGGGTGCGAGGTGCTTGGATGTTTCACGCTTCCTGCTAAGAGTCCTTACCCTGTGCCAAAGCCCTTCTACTCCGTGCCATGTGTAGATGTGTCTGACATGCGTCCTGGAGCAGAGATGATGTCCTCTCTCCCCAGTGTTCCTAGCCCCTGGCTTAGAGTCTGACTTGCCTGATGAGCAAATGGGTGAATGAATGAAAATGCGAGGAAGTGGGCCCTTCTGACACCTCATGTGGGCTGAACTGAACCAACCAAAATGCTGTCTCTGCAGCCTACGTGGACTAGGGCAGACGACCGAAGAACTGACCAGAGAAATGACCCATGTAGACACCGTTAGAATCAACAGGTACCTTCTCTTTCCCTTTGGCTCACACAATTCATATCTTCACTTTGATTGCTCATCAAAACCTAGTGCTCTTTTACTATTATAACATTGAGGAGGAAGCAGATGGTAATATTCCCCAAATAAAATACTACAGATCTATTTAGTACTACAGATCTATTTTAAGTTTTCATCCATGTCTATTGGAAAGTTTAGTCCAGACTTCCTCTGTGGTCTCCCCAACCCCATCAGAATTCCTAACCATGCAATTTGCACTCTTGATGTCACTCCCTGAAATCCTCATCCTTGTGCTAGCTTTGTCTTCAAACATAGTCGTGGCTACACCTTCCCACCAGGAAGAGCTCTATCCTTCTTCCCAAGGTAAAAGTAGATCTTTACGCCCCAAATTCCACCATGAAGAGGCATTTCTCTGCCTTGCTTTTTCCTTTCCATGAACCCTTCAATGAAGTGGGTTAATAAATAATGCCATTCTCTTCTGATATTTAATCAGAATGATCTTGATGTGGTTTGCTCCACTTGGGAGGGGAAGGGCCCCATAGGGCATTTAACATCGCAGTTCAGAGTGGGATTCGGAAGAGCAGGTGAGGAGGTGACAAAGAGGGACCGCACCTTTCCAGCAACTGGCAGCTCAACTAATCTAAGATCGGGTATTGGGTGACAGTGTTAAGTACTACTGTTTAAACAAACCTCCATCCTGTCACAGTACAGAGGCAGGAACTTAGGGGAGAAGCCCCATCTGTAGACACATTGGCCAACCATTGTTTTACCTTTATCCGAGGGAAAATGTCCCCTTTGTCATGTAAGTAGGGGGATCTGCCTCTCATGCCCCCGCCTTGGATAACTGTAATGGGCCTTAGCAGGTTAGATACGGGGGCTATAGCCCTAGAAATCTGTCTGACCTTGTTTCATGGAGCATTTTTACAAACCTATTTTTATTTGCTGCAAACATCCTGAGATACATGGCATTCTGTGGATCATAATTTATGAAGGACAGAACTAATCTGCTTTACTTTGAAGTTAGTAGCATGAAAGAGGGGAGGCTGCCTGATATACCAAAGAAGGGAGCCCTGGCCAGAGTCAGAGTGTGGGTTTCAATCCTCCACTGATCATTTACTGGCTTTGTGGCCCAGGTGAGCTATTTAACCTCCCAGCAACTCTGTAAACTGAAGATCTAATTTGTTTTTACTTCTAAGCATTTGACTTCAAATGCATGTCAAGTTTTATCCTCACATCAAGTAAATAGTAGCTATGTTTTTATACAAAACCTGCACTCATTTTGTCCTCTCTAGGATTCTGCTTCTACCGTTGACCAACGTCACTGGTTTAGAATAACCAGGAGCAGTGTCCAGGAGCCAGCACTTTGGATTAAGATATACTTGGTCTAAATCCTGGCTCTGCTATTTATTAGTGTGTGGTGTTTATTAGGCCAGTTACTTGACCTTTCTGGGTCTCTGTTTCTTTGCCTATAAAACAGAGTTGCTGGGAGAATCAGTATTATAAAGCACATGGAGTGTCCAACCAAGGACCTAGTATAAATAGCTTGGTCAAGGCTGTCACAAGTGTTCTGGTTTTATTTCCTATCTCCACGCTTGTCACCTGAGACTTGCCTGTGCTATTTCTCCTTAACCCCATTGCTAAGCACATTTGTTCTGGCCAACACTCTTGGCCATGGGGGTCTCCCAATTGCTCCCACCCCATTCCCAAACCATAGCTTCCTCCCTAGGGTCACTAGAGCTTATAATTTACTTTCACATCCCTGACCCAGCAGCAGGAAAGGAGAACAGACAATGATTTCTCTTCCCACAGCCTTCCACACATTCATTTTCCCTGTGTGTCTGACGTTTGACTTCCAACTCCCCTTGGGCTGTGATTACTCAGGCAAAGTGAAGTGGACAGATGGAACAATTATTTGGGAAGCTCAGCCAATGGAAAACAAAACAAAAAGACAGAACAAGAAAACCCTGCACCAAGCCTTGCAGTTGAGGGGAAAGAGTTTATTGGTTTAAATTATTCTTATTGCCTGCTGGCATCGATTGCATTTTCTAGGTAATTGCTCAGCACTCCCATTAGTTTGCCCATGTAGAGAAATATCTTCTTAGATATTGGCTCTACAGGTAGCTCTCTTTGGAAGGAATAGATGTGTTTGGACAACGCTTGTCTCTGCAGCCAAATTTATATAGACTCTTATTCAATCCCAGACTCTCTATACTCCCAATAGGGGGTACAGATTGGCTAGGTTACAGACCCTCACTGGACTTTTCAGATCTGCTCTTTCAGATGGCTCTCTGGGCAGGAAAGTAGGGGGCCTGCTTTGACTTTTCCCAACTACCACCCTGCCCAGTTCAGGGGGGTGTGCCATATCACCTAAGGTAATGGAAACTGAGTTTCGTTTATTCTGCTATTCTAGAACAGACAATATGGCACACGGAATTAGTCACCACATAGGACTACCTTGCAGATTGAAAAACAGGTCAGATCACACCACTAGTAGCTGATAGTCTTCTAACTCCAAAACCAGAAGGCTTAATGGACAGCTCTAGAATCTTTCTCAAAAATTAGTTTCAATGTGGGAAAAACAGAACTATCTGTTCTCCTGAAAAACATTTTGGTCTTGATTAAAGGCACACAACCAAGCCCTGACAACCTGTAATGAAACCCAGACTTGAATCCCAGGCCTGTCCTAAATAACAACCACAAAGATAAGTGATCCTAATTCAACAGAGATAATAGCAGCTGCTGTAAGTTAGTGAACAAACACTATGTGTCAGCTACCAATTTTAGCACTTTAACATAGAAATCCTCACAGAAACTACAGCTCTGGTGTCTGACAAGCCAGCACTTGTAGCCAACTGCCACTTACCAGCTGTGGGATTCTCAGTTATTGAGTTCCTCTCTCCCTAATTTTCCTCAGTTTAACAATAATATTTGCTGTGAGAATTAAATGAGATAATGAATTGTAAACACGGCACTAAGAAGGTGGCCAGCCCCCTAAAATGTTAGCTTTGCAATTATCCCTCTTCCACAATATGAAGACATGAAGTCTCTCAGAGAGTGGGGAGGATTGCAGGAGCTGCCAGAGCCTGTGATCTGGGGTGGTTACTCCCCAAAGCCAGGTGACTCTTTCCTAACAGTGACTGTCAAACCTGGCCACATGTCACAAGGAACTGGGTTAACATCTGGGGTTTCTGTCCCCTTTCCAGACCTGGGCTGTTTCAGGCCAGGTTGTCTCCACTGCTCCAGCTCATGCCAAACCCCACCCTTCAGGTCCTCTGGCCCCATGCCACATGAGGAAGTCAGTCACCATCAGTGAGTGCCCAGGACCCTCCTGCTTTCCCAGCTTGAGCTGCCATAACAAATACACTCACTTAGTGTATTTATTTTCTTAGGTTAAACGTCCGAGGTTAAGTGGCAGCACAGTTGAATTCTGGTGAGAGGTTCCTTCCTGTCTTGTAGATGGCTGTCTTCTTGCTGGTTCCTCACAGGAGGGGGAGTGAGAACAAGCTCTCTGGTGTCTCTTCTGGTAAGGGCCCTGATCCTACCCTGAGAGCCTCAGCTTCAGGGCCTCAGCTAAACGTAATTAACTCCCAGAGGACTCATTCTAAATACTTCACTCTGGGGGATTATGGTTTCAATATAGAAATTGGGGCAGAGGACATAATCCAGTCTCTAGCACCTTCTTAATTAGTTGAAGATGTTCTCCATTTCTATTCCACTCCATTGGCAATAGTCTTAAAAATATTAAAAGGTTTTAGCTGACACTTACTTACTGGGCACTGTACCCAAAAGACTATTTATTTATTATTTATACCTGGCCCGATTTCAAAACAGTAAAAAGATGCCTTGTGGGAGTTTAAGTTCCTCACAGGAAACCCTTTAAAGGACACATGAATTCTGAGGCTGTGGAAAACAGGGTAACTTCCTGGGCCGGGTCGTTATTTCCATTGTCCTGGTTGTTACTGTGTCACACACAGGGGGGTCTCTGCCCCTTTGTTCTATTGCTCCCTCACTCCTTCACTCGCTCTTTGTCTTCCCTCCTAGGTTCTTGGCTGGTTACAGTGACTGAGTTATCAGTTGGTTCTCACCTTCAGGTGAGAAGAGTAGTTTTAAGTAATGAGCTGAGAAGTTCTTATCTCCACATTCCTGAAATAAACATGGTGATGGTGATGGTGATGATAGCAACTAACCTTCACTACTGCCTATGTGCTGGGCATGACTTCATTTCTCCCTCTCAGCAACCCCCTAAGTGGGGTACTATTCTCTCCAACTCTTCAGAAGTGGACATGGAGGGTGAGAGAGACCAGGTGTGTTGCTCAAGGTCATAGCAAGCCAACAAACTGAAGAGTCATTGAATCATGCATTCTTGCCTCAAGCTCTACTCAGTTTGCTTTCATCTGCAGTGTTCTCTCCTGTTGGAGTCCTCTCACATCTTGGCTTGGAAATAGGGCATTGGGCAAGTCTTCCACATCATGGAGGGGGTAAATACGCAGAGCCATAGGGAGTGGGTGTCAGTGGGCATGAGCTCCCCAGCACTGCCAGAACAGAGAAACTGAGTGAAACATGTCCCAGACACAAGTGTCAGGACTGACACTAAATATTAAAACTTATTTCAGGAGACAACCTCTGAGATAACTGGGCAGTTAAAGATCCATTTTAATAAAGTTTCTCTGCTTTTACTTGGCATGTACTAGACCTAGATTCAGAACCTAAGAGCCACTGTGAAGTGGAAAAAGTTGAACAAGCATGGGATCTAAAATCAAGCTGAAAAGATGAAATTCAATGAGATGCCATAAACATAGTTTAGTAAGAGAATTTCAAAACACCCTTTCCAAGGACCTCTTGTTTGCTGTTAGTAGGAATTTATTGGTATAGCATCTTTTGGAAATGATATGAAGATTCCTAGAAGGCTGAAAATGGAAATATCATAAGGCCCTCCAACACCAATCCTAGGCATTTTGGGAAAGATATAAAAACATTAATTTGAAAAGATATCGTCATCCTCATGTTCAGAAGATATTATTCACAGCGGTGAGATGGTCAGATAAAGAAGCTGTAGCACATACACTCAATGAATACTAGTCAACTATTTAAAAAAGATAAAATTTTACCACTATCAGCAACAGGGTTGGAACTTGAGGTGATTATGCTAAGTGCAAATAAGTCAGAAAGTGAAAGACAATTACCAGATGGGTTCTCTTACATGTGGACTATAAACAACCAACACAAATGAACCAGCTACTGCGAAACCACCTCTTGGCCTCTGTAAAGAATATGATTCTCAGAGGGGAGGGAAGGGGAGATGGAGGCGAGGGTGGATAGGGTCTCATCTGATGCTGGGGATGCTACTAGAACTTTGGTGATAGGGTGAAGTTCAGGTTATTAACACACAGTGGTGAAGAAGGAGCCCTGAAATTGGCATATAGTATATAACTCAATGGTGAGTCAATAAAGTTATAATTTAAAAAATGACATGTCCCGCTCCAATGTGTATTTCCCAAGTAGAATTCATAAACTGAATGCTAGGGAGCATTCAAATTATAGAAGGAATGAGCCATTTCTCTGGCATTTATACCCAAACTTCTTTTGTATAGACAAAGCTCAGGAATATGAAATGCCTGTGCTAAGATGAAGGAATTAGAAGACTCCCAGCATGTCCTCAGCTTGTTCCCATTCACTAGGCCTGCTCCCCCGCCCCAGGGCCCTGCTAGGTGTCTGGTCCAGCAACAGCCTCAGATGCAGCTTCCTAGAAGCCATTCCAGGTTGCATTAAGTTAGTCTCTGCACTTTTATAGGTATCTATGCGCATACTGTTTATTCACTTTGTAGAGCTAGAAATGAGGCTACAGAATGCAGCAGTTAAATATACAAGTTCTGAGATTAGCTAGGTGTGGACTTCAATCTGTGACTTTGATGCCAGCATCTCGTCTCTCTAAGTATTGTGTTTCATATATAAGATGAAGACATTGATGATAGCTATTTTCTAGGGCTGTTATGAGGCTTACAATAGGACATGCATATATGTATCCCTTACAAGGCCATCAGATAGACAGCATGAACTAAATAAGAAGCAGTATTATTGCTACTAGCACCCTCACCACTTCATGACCATCACTAATAGTGCCATTACTTGTATTAAAATTTTAGATATAAGATCTGGAATAACAAAATACAAAGATGAAACCATTGCTGAAGCATTCCTGAGCTCAATGATTAAAATATTTTTGGCACATATATACAATGGAATACTACTCAGCAACTAAAAAAGGATAAACTCGTGCCATTCACAGAAACATGGATGGAGCTGGGAGGGATTATACTCAGTGAAATAACCCAGAAGGAAAAATAAAAATATTGGATGGTTTCACTTATAGGAGGAATATAGGGGAAACAAATAAGGGATCAGGAAAAAATAATGGTAATAAATAAAAAACCAAAATTAATAGGCAACTATAAATTGGAAATATTCAGCAGGGGAAGAGGAGGTAGAGGGATCAAAATGGGAGGGAAGAGCACAATGCACTATGATGATGGTGTTCAGGTGACTTGGTGGTGGGAATTTCATGGGGACTGCACCTGAGATGAAAAAGCCACATTGTACAAAAATGGAGGATGATGCAAAATATATATATGTAAAATGAATATTTTAAAAATAGTACTATTCCAGCTATTGCTCTTACAACTATATTTTTACTACAAGTAATGTATCTTAATACATTTCTTTAAACTTTTTTCCTCATCCCTCTTTTCTCATGTTCTTTTACTCCTATTTATAATTGGGGATGAAATTGTTTTTCCTGCTGAATGAGTCACTTGAGATTGGGAACATTAATTTATTCGAACAGATGTGTGTCAGTGTTGCTGTGAATAAAAGGTCCCAGTGTGCTCTGCTGACATATTTCATGAAAAGATGAAGCATGGTTTATACACAGAAACCCACATGTGTGCTCATGTCCCACCTTCCAGAAGCCTTGGACTCACGTTGATGTCTCCCTTTTCTGAAACAGCCATCATCATTGTCCCCGATTCTTTCAAGTGTGAGACTTAGCTCTCCAATTAAAAAGCTCCCTGTGAGTACCACAGTACCACTATCAGAAGTGTTGGTTAATGAAGACGGTATTGAATAAGTCAATCAACCAATTTCAAGTCCTACAAAGATATCTAATCACTCACATAAACCAGAGCCCAGGGTTAGGTCAGAGACAGCTGGATCCAGGACTGGAAGGGCGTCAAGGTGCTGTTCAGTGCACAGATCTGCCTTCCTGTCTGCCTTCTCCAGGTAGGCTCATCCCTTACATCAGGGAAGTCCATGCACAAAGCCCCACAGCAACAAGTTCAGAGGAAAATAGGCTGCCTTTCCATCACCTCCTTACGCTCCCGGTAGGTTGCTTTGCACTGAACGAGTCTCATAGGAGCCTACAATAGAGCTTCAGGTGTGTGGTCGGCCTATCCAACCACCTGAGCCAACAAAAGGGGAAGAAAGGATTTCCAGAGGTAATTTTGGAATTGGTGGGATGGGCCTTGGACAGGACAATGTTTTTATGATGATATAAACTTGTCTTTTATAACTACCTTAACTGAAACACAATGAAAAACCCTAGCTAGCACTCCATGTAATTTTGAGACTGATGGATTTTTATGTAGCAGACCACCAACCTAAATTCTAATTTGTATTTCTTTCTGCCTGATTGATAGTTTGTGGCCACTTCCTAAACCTATGGCAAAGGTTCCATCAACATCGGCATCATTACAACATGTAGATTAATTCAGGGGTGGCAAGTCCATAATGGACTGACCTTACCTTCTCTCCCTAGTAGACTGCCCATTTTGCCCCATGCCCTGGGCAGAAGCAACACCTCCATCCCCTGAGCTTCTGCTTTTACCTACCCACATTTCTGCTCTGGCTCTTGCCATGTGGTCTCTTTGTTCTTGTGCTGACTAGTCGAAACTACTTAAATGATAGAAATCCTATCAAAAAGGATTCAAAGTCAAAAAGACTTCAGGGGGAATAAAGAATTATCAGCTCATAAAACTTAACATTTCAAGTTATCAAACCTTCAGAAATGGGTTGAGCCAAGGTTCCTATGATGTCAAGAGGATAGGGTTTTGCTCTGTTCTTGACCTCATCCTTAATATTGACTCCAATCGCAGTCCTGCTGCTCACAAAACAGTGGTCAGAGCTCCAGCCTTTGTCTCTCATTCACTTTTAATGAGAAGACAGCTCACCTCTTTCTCAAGATTCCCATGACAGTCTCAAGGCTTTTCATGGGCATCAGTTGGGGCTAATGCCTGTTACTGCATCTCACTGCCCAAAGCAATAGGATACACTGATTGGTATAGATCCAAGTCACATGCACCATCCCAGGGCTCGGTGTGGAGTACAAATTAAGTCTAACACTGGAGAAGGGATCAGTCTCAAAGGAATATCCAATCTGGGATAGGCAGGAAGGCAACTGTATACAGGAACCATTGAAAACATGTATATGGCATCTGGCTTTCTCTTAGATGATGTATTTATTATCTTGGCCAAAATGCCTGGTGTCTTGAGTGACAGATGCTGACAGGGTGCTTAATAAACCTTTATTGGAGGGAGGGAGGAAGGATTAAAAATTGGATGAACCACTGATTAGAGATTTCCAACATTTCACACTTTGTCCATAAATACCTAATTCCTTGGGAATCCATCTTTGAAATGAGCTTGGAATTTGGGAATACAAAGTCATCAGTTTGATTAGTTTTAGACTGTGCCAACTAAAAGTTTTCCTCAATCATTATCTGTTTGCTCCCTTAGTTGAAATGTTTTTTTGGTAAAAGCACCAGGGGGAAAAATCACTCATGTCTTAATGAAGCTAAATTCTTACCTTTTCACCCCTGGAATGATAAATTGGGTCCTGGAGTCAGATGATGGAAACAATTTTGCATCGCCTATTTTGGAAAGAATTTTGCATTGCTCCTTATAGAATTAGTTGTAAATCTGTTGAGGAGCATATTACTTCTGAGCCCCACTGCACATCTGGCCCAATGAGGATCCAATGCCAATAATGGTCTCTCAGCACAGGGGTCAATTAATGACGAAAGTAGAAACTACACCACCTCTGGTGTTACTCTTTCCAGGCAGATGCCATCTACAACAGGGTGCTCATCCTCTCTTCACCTTCCTTCAAAGACCCCCAGCATGGGGGCTGAAAGTTACAGATTCAGAATCACTGGTTTTCTTAAACCCCTGTCCAAACACCTCGCTCTCCCTTGCCTTGGCCACCGTGCTCCATTCTACCACTAGCTGCAAGGACGAGATGGCGTTTGGGGTCCTCTGATGAGGTTTAATAGACCAATACTGATAAATACTTCAAAGACAGAATTCTAATGAACTCAGCTTATTTTTTTCTAAAAAGAAAATGTTCCGCTTACTATAATATTTACTTAAAATGTTCTTGAGGTGAATTCTCTCTCCCTCATGAAATGGGAGCTAGGAGAAGTCACATTGTTAACAAATCAATATAAACGTGGTTCATAATTGAACATATTATATTTGTGTGGTAAAAATTCACAGTAGAGTGGCCTCCTGACGGCCTAGCAGTTACGTCTCAGGGCTATCACTGCTGTGGCCTGAGTTTGATCCCTATCCAGGGAGTTAATGCACATTTGGCTCAGCAGACCTCTCCTGTCTTGCCTGCTGCTCCCCTCAGGAGTATATTTCAGTAGATCAGCCTGTTCTGCTCCCCACTCTGTCTCTGATGAATCCTCTCTGTGCCCCAGACCCCCAACAATGCCACACCTCTGGCCTACACCCTAGTTCTCCTATGCAAAAGTCAAAAAATAAATAAATAAAATAAAAATTAAACCAAAAAAATTCACTGTAGAAATTCAGTCCTGGGCATACCAAAAATTTTCTGAATTATTATTTTAAGGTAACTATCAAATTATTATCAGTTGCTAGATGGCCTAGTTATGGGTCCAAAAAGGCTGATTTGTTTATGTGGCAGCAAAACAGAAATGTGTGGGGAAATGAGGACAGGGAACTGTGACAGAAAAAGACCCAAAATGTAGTTATTGACTATAATTTACTTTGCTTATTTAACCTTATTAGACACATGCATCACTCAATGCTAAAATACTGTCTGTGCTATAGTTTGGGGAAAGATTTGAACTTCTTAATGTAGAGGAGCAGAAGCTAGGACCAAACAACTGTACTAATTTTCAAGAGCTCTCAAGTTTATTTCTGACTTGTGGTAAAGAATTTAGGAGAAGAGTAATGGATACCATAGCTGTTCACTGAAACAGAAGAAATGGTCATGGGCTTTGTATTTAAAAAATGGATTTTCAAATGCAATAGGAAATAAACTATCATTTTGCAAACTATCAGATTCTAAGATTGCTATAAGCAGATACAGTTCTAAGTATATACAGAAATTCTAAGTATATATAGAAAACTACACTAAAATTTGAATATAGCATACAAAAATAATCTCAGCATTTTAAAAACAACATGTTTATCCTAATTTTAAGAGTAATAAATATTCATTAAATAAACTCTGGAAAATTCTTAACATTTTAAAAATTAAATTACCTAGTTTCATTACTCAGAAAGAGTTGCTTTAAATATTCAGTATTTTTCTAGTATTTTCCATTCTACCTGTGTTTCTTTCTTGCTTTTAAAAACCTTTCACCTTAAGTCTAAAGAGATATTATTGGTTAGGAAAACTGTGGAAATCAGAAAATCATAAGAAGGTGTTTTAAAATGACTCATAAATAATTACTCATAAATCTGTCAACAAGCAGTAACCACGGTTACTAAGTATTAGTTTACTACTGATTACTACTTTGAATATAATTGTTACAGTATCTTACCATATAATTTTATATAGTTTTCACATACCACTCTACCAGGTTTATAGTCATACAACCCAACAAATTTACTCTTGGGCATTTTTCCTAGAAAAATGAGAACTTTTATTTATACAAAACTTGTACATGAATATTTTTAGAAGATTTATTTGTAACAGCCCAGAGCAGAAAACAACCTAAGTGGCCTCCAAGAGTGAGTGGTTTGGCACACTAGAACATCCTTGTCACAGAATACTACTCAGGAGCACAATGGAGAAACTATTTATACATGCAAAAACTTGGATGACTCTCAAGAGAATTATGCTGAGTGGAAAACCCAATCTTGAAAGGTTACATATTGTAAGTATTTATATAACATACTTGAAATGATCAAATTATAGTGATGGAAAACACAGCAGTGGTTGCCAAAAAAGGTAGGGCAAGGAGTTTCCTGTGCCTTCCAAAAGTAGCACCAGGGATCCTTTTGATGGACTTGTTCTGAACCTACATTATGGTGGTTGCATAAATTTGGGCATAACAAAGTTGCACAGAATGAAATTCACATATGTGAATCTGTAACACTAGCTAAATCTGAATAAGGTCACTGGATTGTGTCACTGCCAATCTTCAATTGTCACATTGTCCTATCATTATGCAAGATACTGCCAGAGGGGAGAACTGAGTGAAGGGTGGGTGTAAAGGACCTCTCTATATTATTTCTTACAACTACAAACTGCAAGTGAACTTAATTATCTTACAGTTAGGACAAAACAAAAAAAACATAAACATAGCAAAATATAGCACGAGCAATTTACCAAGTAAACATAATTTCAGATAGGAAAACTATGCACAACTTTAATGCTTACATAACATTCTATTATAGAAACATTTTCTAGTCATTTCTCTAATACTGGCTATTCAACATAGAACTGTAAGCAACATTATCATATCACAAATAACAGCTCAAAGAGGATCATTGTGCTTATGTATGACTGTATCCCATTTCAGAGTATTTCCTTAGAAATATTAGAAATAATTAGAAAATTATTGCCTAAAGTAAATACTATAGCGTAGTAAGAGTTGAAAAGGAAAAATAAGGTTCTGTGGTTAAATATACTTGGAAAACAACCTTTGTTCATTCTGGGAATTCTCACAATCCTTAATAGACAAATGCATGTTGTGAATAACCCAGAGGTAATAATAAAATCAAATTTCCCAAAACTTGTGTCTCCTGGGAAACCCCACAACACATTAAAGATGGCTGCTAATTCGTTGACTTGATTTCCCTCACCCCTTCCCACTCCTGCCCTGCCCCCTGAATCTGGGTGGGCTCTCCAATTGCTTTCATCAGTGGAATATAGCAGAGATGATATTGTACCAGTTCTGGGCATGAATTTTAAGAAAGTGGCAGCTTCTACTTCCTGTCTCTTGAAATGCTGCCTTTGGGGGAACCCAGAAGTCATATTAGAATCTGAACATCCTGTAACTGTCCTGTTAGTTCAAGTTAGACACGTGGGGAAACTGCGTGAACATGGGGAATGCTCTCCTAGCTCCAGTGTTGGCAATCCCAGGCATGAGACATGTGAATATTGTCATGTTGGATATTTTAACCCCATCAGAAGAAAAAGGAAGAAAACCAAGGGTCACCTCACAGGGTGGCAGTGTTGGAAGTGGCGCAAAATGAGAGACAGGTGACTCAAAGTATAGTGTGCAAGTCCATGTGGAGCGAGGACAAGTCTAGAGAGGCTACACCAGACGTGAAGTGCGGTATCCTATTTGTTAACATTGAGACAGGTACTGTGGTACACAGGGAGCGTACCGTCATGGCTGATGGGTCGGGAGATGTAATCTAGGGTGGAGTGACCAGGAGCTACTGCCTGAGGGCTCCATTGTTCCTGCCAGTGGCAGTATATTATCTCTAGTATCTGCCTGCTGTTTCCAGCAGATACTAGTTTCAAATGACCCTACACCCAGCTGACAAGCAGGAACTCTGGGCACCAAGACAACATCCCCGAGAACAAGGGGGTTAGGTATTCTACAACCAAAGAATCGAGCCAACAAATACAACCAAGTCTCTAGATAGATGGTTCCAGATACCTCCAATTATTTTGGATAACACGGCCAACATGGCCAACCATAAAATCATTAGCACAATAAAATGATTGTTTATGCCACTAGATACCACTACTGAGGTTGTTGCACACATAGGTAACCATGGTACTATTTCTTTCTGTCCACAGACAGTGCCACGTGTGTTTAAAATCATTTGGCTTTAGCATCAGGACACCCTGTAATTTACTGCAGTAAGGCCTTGGGAAATTAAACTCTTCAAAACTAAGTTTTCTCATTGATGATAAGGAAGTAACATTAGTTCTTATTTTACTGAGTCAGGAGGCTAAAATGAGATTATGTCTGTACTGTGTTTATTAGTGTCACACTCAGTATGCAGGAAGTACTCAGAAATAATTGCATTAGCTCTCATACTGGTCAACTAGGATTAGGTTTTACAGAAGTGAAGTTACTGCATTAGAGTGTGCACATTTAAATTTTCTTAATAAGGGTCTCCCTGGTGGCGCAATGGGTTGATCACTGCACTGTGAAGCATCGCTGCATAGCAGCGCAAGTTCGATCCCCAGCCAGGGAGGGGACCCACATGGCACAACAGGCCTCTCCTGCCTCGCCTGCTGCTCCCCTCAGCAGTATATTTCAGTACATCTGCATGTTCTTCTCTCTACTCTGTCTCTGCTGAATCCTCTCACCTCCCAGACCTGCTCTTGTATGCATAAATAAATAAATCTTAAAATAAATAAACAAATAATTTTCTCAATAAGCAGTCCTAAAATGTAAGCACCTGTTCACAGTCATGAGTATAGTGTTAAGTTGAGAAAATGCTTTATTCTAGACCAGGACGTGACAAATTGGACCAGATAGTCAATGTTTTAGGCTTGGGGGAAAGAGAGGACAATGTGATTTCAGTCACAACTACTTAGCCTTGCTGTTTAAGCATGAAATATTCATGGACAATTTGTAAACAAATCAACATTATTGTTTACAATAAAGTTTTAGCCCCAGAAATTGAAGTGGGTAGGACTTGGTTGGCACAGGCTATTTTGCCAACCTCTGTACTGGTGGTTGGAACAACAAAATTTTCACCGCAGGTATATACTAAGAAGAATGTGCAAAAAATGAGAAACTCTGTCCAGAATTTACTACTATAGATGCTACTGTGGTCTATTCTCTTTCAAGACAAACTGCCTAGTTTTCTAGGCATATATAAGAGCAACCAGATCAATGTAGCTTCGATGGTGCCATATTACTTCCTGCAAGATTAGCTACATCAGCTGCTTGTACAACTTTAATTGGTAATGATCTATGCACCAGGCATATGTGCTCTGGTACTTGGTTAAGTTTGCAATTAGGAAAGTCAGCTTTTTTCTTGAAGCAAAAGTGATTTGGATTCTTTTTTAAGCACAAAGTAGATATTCAAAGTTAACTAAGGCAAGAAGCATAATCACTAAATATAGACAGTGGGCTTTGACAGAAAAAGGCCTTGGTTAGCAAAGAAAAGGCCTGAGTTCTATTTCCAATTTTAGCTGCTAACTAGCTGTGTGACTTTGGTGAAGTAAGACTCCTGGTTCTCAGTGTGTTGTGAATTTATAAAATGGAACTAAGCATTGCTTCCTTGGCTTACTTTGCATTTGGAAGAAGCATAAAAGGTCAAATGAAAGTTATAAATCAAATATTTTATTATAGTTAACTGTGTCCTCGCCCCAATCAGAAAATGAGTCCTTGGAGACAAGAGGATGTCTTATGCATTTAAAATCCCCACTTCTGGTTTAGCAGACCAGGCACTCAATAAATGTTTGCAAAATGAATAACTATGGATAAATAAATGAAAGAGTTTGTAAACATCACAATGATAAAGAGCAGAAATTAAAGTAAGGTTTATTATCAGGAACTAAATCATACATTTTGAAAAAATATTTTAAATAGAGTGGAGCATTATTTATACAAGGGATTTCTCAGCGCCTCCTTTTCCTCTG
This sequence comes from Galemys pyrenaicus, assembly GCA_019455555.1. Lineage (NCBI taxonomy): Eukaryota > Metazoa > Chordata > Mammalia > Eulipotyphla > Talpidae > Galemys > Galemys pyrenaicus. The sequence goes on along the minus strand of JAGFMF010012168.1, from coordinate 487,977 downwards.
AATCCCTAAGATAGGAAAAGACTCATGCCTGAGGGACTCTCCCTGACTCTAGCAATTGACCAACTTTCATTCTGAGAGTTCATATTAGAGACAGATGTTCCTATTTTTAAACTAAAAATAGCTGCTTTATCCAAAACTCATATACATCAGTATCATTTGAAGCATTTGAGAATTTTTTTAAAAGCTTGTTTTTTATTCTAATGTTATGATTAAAAGTAATACTATTCCTTTAAGAAATTGATGGAAGGATTAAATAAGCACCTATGAAGACCACACAGTATAATTGATGCTTCAAGGCATTGTCACCTGAAGGAAGAGAATTATTTAGCTCCTTATGGTGATACATTTATTCTCTGTTCATTCATTGGTCAAGTTGGCCATGCCTGAATGAATCTCTTTAAGAGTCTTAGAATATTTTGGCATTTTCCATTTAGCAAACAAACCCATTGTGTAACAGTCAAACCTCCATAAAAAGGAGAGGGTCCATGTTTTCTGTCCCACCAAGTGAACGGTGGAGCTGAGCTGGGAGAAGTCTTGGAGGGGAGTCTTGGAGGGAGGAGGCACATGGAACAGACCCATGTGAAGAAGTCCTGTATGCTCCTCCACCTCTGTACCTTGGAAGGTGAGACTTGCAGTGAAGACACATGGAGACACTTTGAAGAGGAGTGGGTAAGAGGCCCTGGGGAGGCTGACAATGGCAGCCTTTATCTTGATTTGTACTTTGATTTTTCTCCTTTCATCCCAGACTTTTCTGGCCCTTTCTGTACCTTTACTTCAGTTTTCTGCTAAAACGTTCCTTAGACTTGGGGCCATCTTTTGGGCCTCAGAGGCTAAACTTTAGGCCAACCCTATTTGACTGGGCATTTACCCAAGGAGAATAAATAACTTTGGCTGTTTCACTGGTAAAGTACATTCTTTCTTCTCTTTATATGCAAATTAATTCCATTAAAGTTTTTTTCTATTAATGATCTTACACACTAAGATATACTTTGTCTTTAAGCAGTGGATGTCAGAACCCATTTAGAGCCTGCAGGTTTGGGGACCCAAGACACCCCTCATTCTGCCCACCAACAAGCAGAGTGAAGTACCTGCTGTTATGATACTGTGTATCCGATCTGAACTGATCAACAGCTTGCAAGTAAATGTTTCTCCCAAAAGATCTTTGACAAAGAAAAATCTTTATGGATCTGATGGTTGGTTAATGGATGTACTTAAAAGTCTGGATACTAATATTAATGTAAATTCTTTTCTGGGCACTACTGTGGATTTTAGTGCCTTCAAATGGGAAAGAGATTGTGTTGGTCTCCTTTTCAGGGCTCTCTAAGGCTACACTGAACTCTACTTTGGAGTTGTGGGTAGTAACTTCTAACACTCCTTAGGTGGAGATCTTGATATTCATCAGTGACGATTTGTCACCTGAACATGCAGGAGAAGAACCTTACCCATTTCTCAACAGCTCCCTACTGCGACATCTGCTACATAAAGCAAAGTGTTTATAGAAACTTGCTTTCCTGAAGAACATACTTTTGCACAACTCTAAACCTAGATATCCTAATCCTTTCCTCTTCTGGAAGAAATTAGTCATAGGATAGATTTGCTAGTGCCCTTTTAGTGTGGACATATTCATCAATGTCTCCAGAACAGAGAAGTAAGTAAACTTGGTATCGCCTATCACTTATTTATCTGAATTTACAAAATTCTGATAATAGGCTGTAGTTTACTTTTTGTTTTACTCAGTAAAGGTCAAAATGTATTGTGTGGCTTAACAATAAAAAATAAGGTGCATTTACTGTGAGCCCATAGCAGATCCTTGAATGTCATGTGGGGGTCACTTCTTCATACTCCTGCTATTTACTCATCAGAAGGCCACCCTGCTGGATCCTGAGCCAAGCCCCTCATCCTGCCCATCCACCCCATGAGCGCTGTCCCTGAGTGCCACCACCACTGGCTCAGCATTATTCACTTGTAAGTTATTTATTTCGCATTATTTTTAAGTGGTGCCTATAAGGAACACAAGATTTGCAACCTGAAATTTTCATACTCTTATTTGTACAACTTTCCAGGAAATGTAGAAACATCATTACTATGGAAATTCATCTCCAAGGCCTCTCTTTTTTTAAAAGATTTTATTTGTTTATGTATACAGAGGCGCAGGGGATGAGAGGATTCACCAGAGACAGAGTGGGGAGCAGAACAGGCAGAATGACTGAAACACACTGCTGAGGGGAGCAGTGGGCAAGGCAGGAGAGGTCTGCTGTGCCATGTGGGTCAGATCCCTGGTGGGTGATCGAACTCATGCAGCAGTGGCCGGTGATAGCTTGATAGTGCTGAGACTTAACTCCTAGGCCACCAGGGAGGTTCTGATGTTTAAAGTTTATGGAAGTCAGGCTTATTTGTTTACACATTGTCTATGGTGTGTTCATGCCCCAATGGCAGAGTTGAATAGTTGTGCAGAGACTCTCTGACCATATTTCAAAATATTTACCATCTGCCCTTTCACAGGAAATGTTACTGACTTTTCTTTTATGCCATAGTTTTCATTAATATTGCATCTTATAACATTAGATGTTGTATAATAAAAGCATTATAATTTTGCTGTATGTATTCATGGGACTTTTTGAAATAAGAGAAAAAAATAGTTTCTATTTACACAGTGGTTTGTGATACTGCAGTGGTTTGTGATAGCTTGATAGCACAGAGACTTAACCTCTGCACCACCAGGGAGGAATGAAGAATCCCCCTTCATTCCTTCTTGAAGATACACATGCCATCTGGTTTCATTTTGCTTCACCTTCAAGAACTTTCTATGTGTGTGAGTATGTGGGTAGATGGGTGAATATCATCTTGATAGTCAAAGGTACTTTCAACAGATGATCTGTCCAAATTCAGAGGGCTTCTTCAAATAAAAATTCAATAAAGGAAGGATATCTTGCTTATTTGACACCTAATAGGTGCAAACTAAAAAAAATAAAATCCATAAGTGGCTCTTCAAACTGGGTATTATAATCCCTACTTTTATAGATAGAAAAATGCAATCTTAAAGAATGAATTTTTTGCTCAAAGTCACAGAGCTTCTTTTTCAGTTGTCTACTGTGTGACAAATTACACCTTAATGGAATAAGTTAAGCTATTAACCATTTTATTAACTCATTATCCTGTGAATCAAGAATTTAGACAGGGGATATAGCCTGATTGATTCGCCTCTCCTCTCTGATGACATCAGCCCAATCTGGGATGGCTTAAATGGCTGATGGTTAATGGGCTGGCTCAACTCAGCTATATAGACACAGAGCCTAAAGTCTTGGTGTTAGTAGAGTTTCTTGATTCTTTTACTGTAATAACTCCATGTGGATGAGTTTCCTTACAAAACGGTAACCTCAGTATAATCCTGTGACTACTTCCCCTAAGCAAAAGCAGGTTTTAGGCCCCTTAAATTCCAGGTCAAGAGCTGGCCATCCTAGTTCATCCAAATTCTGTTACAACCAGATAGTCCATATCACAATGAAGGAATAATAGATTCTACCTCTTGATGGGTGGATAGAATTGAAGGCAGCTATTTTTTTGAGAGTATCTACCATATTTAGAATTATATTATAGAACCAGACTCTAACTTTTGCCTACTATTTCCTGAAAGGATCCTAGAATCTTTCTATTAAGCTCTAGTTAAGAGAAATTAGAGATTCTACATGAGTTATCACCAATAATAACTCACTTTGGTGCACTATTACCAGAAAGCATTGGTATCACACAATCACCAAAGTTAAGCCTTGGCCTTCCTCAGGTCAAGATTCCAGATATAAAGGAGATGTCTGGAGTGAATTTGGGGCTTTGATTCAAAAATGTTCAGTTAGCTTGCAATAATTGCAAGCCCTCATTTCAATAGTCTCCACTTGAGATATTAAAACTAAAATAGTCTGATCTTATTTATTGATTTGATTACTTGTATTAGTCTGTCTCTTTCTCTAGCATTTAACATTATTAAGTAAAGGAAACTTGTTTCTTGTTCATGACTATTGCTATGTTCTTAGAATATAATTGGGCACATGGTAGATGTGCATTAAGCATTTATTAAGCACTTGATTCAATAAACCAAAAATGACTATACATAAAACCACAATAATCAGAGTAGTAAGGTACTGGCACAAAAACAGATACATAGCTTAATGGAACAGAATAAAGAGCCCAGAAATAAACCTGGGATATGTGGTCAGTTGATTACAACACAGAGCCTGGCAACTACAATGGGGAAAAGGCAGAATTCTCAATAAGTGAAAGCTAGAGAGCTACTACGAAAGAATGAAACTGGACCACTATCTTATATTATACACAAAAATTAACTCAAATGGATTGAAGACTTGAATCTGAGACATGAAACCATAAAAGTCCTAGAAGAAAACATAACAGAGAAATCCTTGATGCTATAATGATTACACCAAAAGCAAAGGCAATAAAGCAAAAATAAACAAGTGGGTCTTTATCCAACTAAAGAACTCTTCATAGGAAAGGAAGTTATCAACAAAATGAAAAGGTGATCTACTGAATATTTGCAAATCATGTATCTATTAAGGGGTTAATATGTGAAAGACTTCATATAAACTACTGTTATCAAGCCAAACAACTCTATTTAAAAAATGGGTAGAAGAGTTAAATAGACATTTTTTTCCAAAGGAGCCATATAGGTAGCCAACAGGTAAAATGGAAATATATTCAACATCACTAATCATCAGGGAAATACACATCAAAACACATTGAGGTACCACCTCCGCCTGTTAGAATGGTTATTCTCAAAAGTCAGGACGTAACAAGCATTGGTGAGGATATGAAGAAAAGCCTTGTGTACTTTTGATGCATTATGAAAAATGGTGTGGTAATGCCTAAGAAATTTTCCTAAGAAAATTAAAACTACTACATGATTACAACTATCATAAGATCCAACAACTCCTCTTCCAGTATTTACCTACAGAAAATTAAAACATGAACTTAAAAAATACATGTCCCCCCACATTCACTATGGCATTATTTACAAAAACCAAGATATGAAAACAACATAAGTAACATAAGTATCCACCAGAGGATGAACTGATAAAGATGATGATAATACACACAATGTGTATACACGCACAAAGGATATTCTGTCATAAGACAGGGAAATCTTGCATTTGAGGTAACACAGATAGACCTTGAAGGCATTTGATCCTAAGTGAAGGCAGACAGAGAAAAACAAATGCAGTATGATCTCACCTTATATGGAATCTAAAAAAAGAATAATGTGCTCACCAGTGGGGAGGGGTGTGATGTGAAATAGGCAAAGGGGATCAGAAGGTACAAACTTCCAGTTATAAGATAATAAAGTCCCAGGGATGAAATGTGACTGTAGTCACTGCTGCATGCATATGTGAAAGTGTTCATCATAAGAAAACAATTTTTCTGATGACATATGAGACAGATGTTAATTGCACTTATTGTGGTGATCATCTCACAAGATAATCAAGCATCAAATCATTATGCTTTATGCCAGAAACTAACATTATATATTGGTGATAACTCAAAAAGGTGTGGCTCCCCTGTTTGAAAATTCTCCACTGATTCTTTACTGTTTCAGGGGAAAGTCTCAGCATTTCATATGATCCACAAGACCTTCCGTGATCTCACTCCTACTTACCTTACAGCCTCATCTATCTCAAATCCTCCCTCCGTTTATCATTACGCTGACCTCTCCTTAGCTGTCTGCTGTGGGTCGGGAATGTTCAGTATGTTAGTCATGTTGTCATCCTTAAAAATATTTAAGGTGAATCCGGTTGTTCCCACCATGGGATTTGAGCCATATCCATTATTATCGTGCCAGCCACACTCAGCCTGGCACGCTTCCCTGAGCAGCACAGTGACAAACTGTGCTCAGTGCAGGCCTTTCTTCCTGAAACACTCCCTGTAACTTTACTAATCTTGTTTCCATAGATCATTTGCAAATCAGTTCAAATATCACATCCTCCAGAAGCCTTCTCTACTTTTTCCTTCTTGAGGCTGTTATAGGCCTCTCTTGTGTCTTCTCTATAACTGAACTTTCCATGCTTTCTCATCTGTCTCTTCCCTGTTGGTGCCTTTACGGTACAAACCTTATTGATCAGTGACCCTTATCCATGGTTTCAGTTAGCTGAGGCCAACCACAGTCTGAAAATATTATGTATTATTATACATATTTTGAGACAGGGGAGAGACCACATTTACATAATTTTATTATAGTATATTGTTGTAGTTTATTATAAGTTTTTTTTCTTTTGAGATTTATTTATTTATGCATACAAGAGCTGGGGTACAGGCCAGAATCATGGGAGGTGAGAGGATTCACCAGACAAGAGTGGGGAGCAGAACAGGCAGATTAACTGAAACGCACTGCTGAGGGGAGCAGTGGGTGAGGCAGGAGAGGTCTGCAATGCCATGTTGGTCCCTTCCCTGGCTGGCGGCAGGGATCGAACTCGTGCTGCAGTGGCTGCGGTTTGCTTCATAGTGCATTGCTTAACCCACTGCACCAGCAGGGAGGTCCCTAGTTTATTATAAGTTACTGTTGTTAATCTCTCACTGTACCTAAGTTATAAATTAAATGTATTATCGGTATGCATGAACAGAAAAAGACATGGTATATACAGAATCAGGTACTATCTATGATCTGGGGTCTTGGACTGTATTCCTGGAGAAGGAGGACTACTGTACCACAAGAGCAACATATTAGTCTTCTCTATTAATTCTGGATAGGCCATAGAAAGACAGGAGATCTGGCTTGGGCATCCATATTTGCTTGTACTGTAACTGGGTTTTCAACGGGCAGCGGCCTGGTTCAACAGATAGATGTCCCACTAGCAGCGTTACATGCACAGGGCCCTAACCTCTCTGTGCTTCATTTTCTCAAATATAAAGTGAGAATGGTAATAAACTCTACCTGTGATCTTGGTGGCGCTCTTAGTTGGGGGCCATTCTCTATCTGAAATAGGAAGGTAGTGCCCACAAAAAAAAAAACCCAAAATATCACTGGTGTCAATCAAGTTGAGGCTCCAAGGCATTATAAAAAGTAGAGAGTGCATTGTGGGGTACAAGCAGAAAATGACCAGACAAGGAAAGCAAAACTGGCTGCCAAGACCTGCCGAGTCTTGAGGAAACCTGAAACAGAGTTCTCATGCCATGTTGGCCCACACTGGTGTCCATCACGACAGCAGCAGTGATAAGTGAATTGGGCACAGTGTGTGGAAAATCCTAGAGCATGCACGCTGGATGTTGCAGATGCAGCTACTTCTGATAGCATTAGAAGGATGCCATGACAGACCAGTAGAAAGTAAACCACGCAAAATTTTTATTTACTAGAACTGGCAAGAGTTTGCTTTAAAAAAAAAGAACTGTACTTTGAAGGGCTGTTAGAAGTTAATTTCAAAGACCCATATGCCAAGCACTGCCAGACATGGACTAAATGCTCAGCATGTTAGCGCTTTTTTTTTTTTTTTTTGCAGCCATGGCAGTTGTGGTGAAATGCACAGAACACCTCGTGCAATGTCTGCTGCCTTCCTTGAAGAGCCAGCAGAGAGAATTACCGTCTCTGTGTCCTTGGCAGTTAGAGGCTCCTCAGTGACAAGTTGTGGGGACAATGGCAAGGTTTCTTGAGGTTAAGCCATCATGTGGCTGACAAAAAACTGGTGGCTCTTTCTGTCATCTCTGGGGCCTTCACAATCAGACAGCTTCTCCTTGGGGCACAGAGGCTGAGCATCTGGAGACCAGCAAACTTGATTACATTAAGTGAGGGATGTACAGTTGGAGAAATAATGGTCATAAGCTCCAAACTTCCTAATTAAAATACAGAAGGCTCTGGCGGTCACACATACATCTCAGCAACCTCCCCCTCTAGATGCCTTCCATGTGAGTTTCCACAGTGAGTCCATGCAAAACTGATCCTTGACCCCAAAAGCAAGACAAAGGGGAGGGAGCTAGACTTGACTCCCTGTACATTTAAAACATCTTCAAACCCACCAGGGAACTCCTTTCTTTGATCTCTTGGACCATGCCCTGGGTTTGCAAATGAAATGCCTTTCCATTCAGATCTATAAGAAGCTTTCAAAGATCAAATACGCCTGCAGATTTGCTTGTTCTAGGGGACAGTGATGGGATTTTAATGATTTTTTTCTGGCACTCACTGCACTCCTGAAGGCAGTCCCCAGGCAGGTAAAAGAGTAGAAGAGATGGATATTTTTAGCATTTCTGTATTTCTAGGGGTGGCTCAGTTTGGAAAGAAACTTGATGTAGAAAAGTCCTGGCTAACACAATAGAAGGTCTGTGACTTCCCTGGAAACGAGATGGGTTTCAGAGTCAGACAGACCCAGTTTGGAAAGTCAGTCCTGGCACTGGAGAGCTGTGTGGCCACAGAAGTCACTTCTCTTTGAGCCTTAGCTTTTTCACTTGTAAAATGGATATAGTAACAACAGCTCACAGAATCTGGTTGACAAATATGGAGAGGATGGATCTAACACTCTAGCACAGGCCTGACACCCAACGGGCGCTCAGAGGGTCATTGTTTTCTCTGTGCTGCTAACAATAACTGGACAACCAGCAAGCTCCTTCTCCAACCAGGCCCTTCAAAGAATCACAGAGTTTTTTAAACTCTGCCTAATGAGGGCCTAAGACACCATTACTGAGATGAGTTCTTTTATTTGATCAGTTATTCAGACTTTCTTTTAAGAGCTGCATATTTCCATTTATCAAGTCTCTTTTGAATGCTAAAAAATGTAGCAGCCTGCAGACAAAGGGAAGAGAGACAGTACTACTAGGCCTTTCCTTGTGGAACTTAAAATCCTGTTGCTGAGCAAATGATAGACTCCCGATGTTTCTTAAATATCTTGAGCTATTAAAGCTTTTATGGTTGCAACATAAGTTTTCATGCTATTTGTTAAATCTTGAAATGCACAAAGTGAAATGTAAAAAAAAGTTCATCCCTCACCCTTTAAAAATGTCACGTTATATAACTAATAAGGAAAATAGAGATGAAAGAATTTTCACATGTCATTTAATTCTATTCACAGTGGAAACAAATTTAGTCTGAATGGGTCTAAATACGAATACAGAAATGCTCCAGCCAACAAAGCTCCAGCTTCTGAAAAGAGGAAGTAGCATGATATATTTTAGGAGTTTAAAGCTACCCAAACAATGGCATTGCCTAGTTTTAATAGTTTGCATTTTCTCTCTTAGGTTATATGTATATAGACAAAGAGGGGGTGAACACATGTACAATTCAATATTTTGATCTACTATTCACACACTTTTTAATAATTACAAAATAATAATAGCAGTTCCAACCTGAATATCCTTATGATCTAAACACTTCTTATACGCTGTCTTTTTGAATCCCCACAACTACCTTAATGACTAAATAATTGTCCAAATCAAATGGCTAAGAAGTAATAGGGGGAGATATAGTAAGATTTTATCTTGTTGCAAAAAAATGCATGTGTTTCTTGAAAGTTCCTATGGGGCAGCAAAAAGAGAGACCAATAAAACTGTATTTTTCTTTGGATTCCTATAACGGTTTACGTGTTGAATCTTCTATAATCAGAAAAATGCCTCTGAGTCAGTCAGTGGGGCCATTTCTCTGCCTCTTTGGTGTATTAGGGTTAGGCCTTGTGCTGGTAACATCCCCATGATCCCTGGCGTCTCCTTTTGTAAGTCCTGTGTATGAAGGAGCCCCCACCCTGAAAAGCAGACTGAGCTGAGCTCCCACATAGCATCACTGCAGCCCATCTTCCCTCTTAGAGAAGGCAGAGATAAGCAGGCACAGTGGACAGAAACACTTGTCAATATTCCAGCCAATGGAAGACCAGGAAACATCTTTCTAATGTGAAGATCAGAGAAATAATCCCTTACTGAATGTGACTTAAAAATACATCAAAGCAAAACTGAATCAAGGAATTGCCTTAACCTACCACAAAAGAGGGGTCCATTAGATTAAGATGGAATGGTTAATGAATTGTTTATAGAGGAAGAGACTGGGGAGTTTTTCAAAATAAGGGTACAGAGTGTTCAACAAACTCTCTTTAGTACCTAGCACATCACCTAACTTGTAACGGCTAATAGAATACTATCAACCACATGCCACTGTCAATAAAGACGTGATCTTTATTCTAAGAGATTGCAAAAACCATAGTAGGGCAGATGATAGTATAGACGCATTGACATTTAACAGACTGGATTTGGCTACTTACTGGTCGTGCAACCTTTACTAAGTTACACAGCCTTTCTGAATTTCAGCTTTTTCATCAGTCAGAAAATAATGACTATTTGCTACATTTATTAAGTTACTATAATTCATAATCTAATGTCTCCTACAGAGTAGAGGCTTAGTAAACGCTAGTTGTTACAATGATTATCATATATCTTAGAGTCAGTAATATGTTTCCTAGAATTATTGATATATTTAGTTCAGAAATTGGGCTTCAGCAAAAGCTCAATATGATATCTATTCTTGTTATTCCAAGACACAGGCCTAGTGAATTCATAGAACATAATAATGTATAAGGCTATATTATAGTACTAATGATAACAAAAATTACTGCTATTATTAGGTAGAAAGGGTTATATCAAATATTGGGGATGGCAGAGGCTACAGAATTTAATGTTTTGCATTAATTGAATATAAAACTTTGCATGAACTATGGATAGTATCAGGTGAAAATAGTATTAACAGTCAAGATTTAATGACTGTTAATGTCTGCTCTTTGCAAATTTAATACTAAGAATTCTAAAATGTTTTCACATTATCTTATTGATGTGTCAAATAACCTCCAAAAGGGTATTATTATGCCCATTTTATAGATAGAAAGCTGAAAGTTAGAGAAGAGAAGCAACTTGCTTAAGATCCACATGGAATGTGGGCAAGTTGCAATTTGGATTCACTTTCACCAACCTACAAAACATACGTCCCTAAGTTACTGACTCAGTGGAGCCACGTTGCTCCCTACCATGTCAACTTCCGTGGGCTCTTAGGGGTTTGAGGCAGACTACATATGTTTATGCATTTACTCTCCAAAAACTGGAAGGAATGGAGACATTAGAGCTATTATTCCTTTTATAACAGTCTCATATTAGACTGTATTTCACTAATATAGCCTGACCTTCCCATGAAATAAGACTGAGGCTCCATTGTAGTAGATAGTCACTCTAATAAAATAGTGAAACTCCAGAAATGGGACAGAAAAGGGACTCAGAGGATGAGTGGAGTCACAGGGTGCAAGCACCATGAAGGGTTCTACCTTCTTCGATGGGCCACACCACTGCATTCTGCCTCTAGCGACAGTCTGTGGGAGGCAATGACACATAGAGGTCAGGAACACAGGTGACAGAGTTGGGCAGATCTGAGTTCCAGTACGAGGCCTGATACTTATTGGGCATATAATCCTGGACAAAGATTCAACTTCTCAGCAACCTTCATTGCCTTATGTATAAAATTGAGCTAATAGTGTTTGTCTCTTAGGGGGCTGAGCTAATTGAATGAATGAATTAATCCAGGCAAACTACTGGATCACATGCCTGGACCATGGGAAGTAGTGGTGATACCTATCCTGAAGAGAAACGTCCTCCACTTAAGAATGGTTTCAATCGAGAGATCTAAACACAACTACCTGACAAATAAACCCTTACAAGTATTTAAATTAAGGACTCAACTGTCCTGTGTGGGGTTATTTATTTCCATTAGTACTATGTTTGGCCGAAAGTCTTGGAAGATTCCTAAGGAGGATGAGAAGTAGGAGTTGGTTTCTGCATTGAAGAATCTCATTTCCTTTAGTGATTGAAGCCCGTTCAAGCCTAGAACCATCCCTTGCCTGGAAACCAGCACAGGTAGGGCCACAAAGCCCCTGAATATTGAGCAATTTCCCCAAGCATGGCAATAAGCCAAAGAAAGGGATGCAACTGAACAGCAAAGCAGGAGACCCCAAAGGCTATAGGGTTACCCCGAGAGCTGAGCAAGTTTGCAGTAATTTTATCTGCTGTGCCCCCTGCATTTTTTCTCTTGTTAACAAGCTGCTTGACAAAAATAGTGCTGTCAGCAAAATGTAGAGGAAGCAAGCCCAATGTAAAATAATGATTCTCCTCCGAAAGGCACATGATCCTTAGTATCACTACATGCCATCTTCGTTTGAGGCTGGGAGTTGACAGGTAACTTCAAAGGGAAGAAAAAGAGTAATTTGCTCAGTCTGTGAGATTGTACTTGAGGGAAATAAGCCTGGGCTGGGGTTGTAAACCTGGGCTATGAATGCAACTCTTCTGCAGAATGAAACCACTAGTCTCTTCCCCCTCTGAGCTGCTGGCCTTAGGTTCTTCACTAGAGATGACGGGGTTCTAAAGAGAAGCAGGAGGTCTCTCTGCTTGTGGAGGCACAAGGGGTTAAGTCACAGCACTATGAAGCTACCTGCAGACACTGCAGGGAGGAGACCCTCATGGCGCAGCAGACCTCTCCTGCCTCTCTCGCTGCTCCCCTCAGTAGTGTATTTCAGTCAATCCACTGGTTCTGCTCCCCACTCTGTCTCTGGTGAATCCTCTCATCCTCCACACATCTTGCCTGCACCCCAGTTCCTGTATGCATAAATAAACAAATCATTTTAAAAAATAAAAGAGAAGCAGAACCCCAAGTGGGAAACCTTAGCACCCAGAGCCATGCCTGGTAGGTGATAAATCGGATGCTGTTGTTGTTAATCTAGAAGCAATAATAAGATTCTTTACTTTGCTTTGCTTAAAAAAAAAAATTCCATCCTATGAACCCATCTAAAAATGTTCCAAGACCAACCAGGTCTTGAACTCTACAGGAAGTGCTGCTTCTTCCAGAGCCAGGCTAATTCTGCCTGCTGAGCAGTAGATACTAGCTCAGAGCTCCGTGAATCCGTCTCAGAATCACAGGGCATCAAGGGCAGTTGAATGTGAAGGTCATTCTCAGAATCACCCTCACAGCGTCTCCAATGAATGAGGAAGCAAGTGTACTTGGAGGAAGCTCCACTCTGGGAGTAACATACCCTTGCTTAGACCGTTACAATTTAGAAAGCATTTTATCCACTGTGTGATCTGTACTTACAGGAGCCCTGCGGGGAGGGGAGTAATGGCTTAGCCAATGTGGTGTGGTGAAACTGAAACTTACACAAGGAACATGCTCCAACCATTTAATTCCTTGGCAAGGGGGACATTTAGGAACTAAACTTGGGGCTTTCAACTCCAAGATCCAAGCTATTAAACCTTTCTGTTCTAAAAGCCTGTCCAGTCCCCATCTGTTCTTAAACTGCACCCAGATCTTCCGTCCTAAACAGAATAGTCTTAGAAATAACCGTATTAACTGCTACTCCACTCAACGACTTGCTCGAGTCCAGGCACTGTTCTCAGAACATCCTGTCTGTCCATTTACACATTTAATCATCACAGCGATGTGATGAAGCAGGTATTTATTTTCTTGCCCATGGTTTAGAGGTAATTGAGGCACGCAGATTTTAAAGTAAGTTGCCCAAGTTCACACAGTTGCTGAGGAAACCCGTAGGTAGGTATCACCCTGTCCTCCCCAACCCAATCAAGAGGTGGGACGTTGGTGGGAAGTCATGGTCTAGAAAGAGCCCCTTGCCTGCAGCTCACCAGAATGGCCTGCATCACCACATGTAGAGGGGCCCATGGAGGGGAGCCTGTGAGGAAGGCTAGGAATCTGCCAGCTCCTGCCATTCGGGTTGTGGCTGCACCCCTAAAGACTATTTTCTCTTTCCCCTATAGGGAATGGGAAATCCCCTATATGTCATGCTCCCCTTCTCTATTTCCAGCAGCTCTGCTTTTCATTTTGTCAAAAAGTTTCTTGCTGATTAAGGCAGGGCTGAGAGCAGGGGCACCCCAGTTGTTCCAGGAGGTTCTTGGGTCCCCACTCCACCCGAAGGAAGACTGGTCAGCAAAGCACCGGCAGGAGGGGGCAGTGTCATCAGAACCTCAGACTCAGAACTACATAGGTTTTGGGGCAGTGTCATCAGAACCTCAGACTCAGAACTACATAAGGTTTTCAAGTGCCGGCTGTGTGTGAAACACTAATTTAGCTCATTCCCTCAGTTGAATGAATGCATGTACTAAGCACCTATTTTGTGCTAGGTACCAACATGGCCCATATTAATTTTAAAAATATCTTTGATCATCTATAAAATATGAGGTCCTATAACAGGGAGGATAAACTTGAGTGTTAATAATCATGATAAAGGCAACATTTATTGAGAATGATCACTGAAACACCTCCATTTAGGGAACAGTAAGTCATTCAATTTGGTTGGGACTAGCTTCTCTTTGGAAGAACCAGAATGACTGAGCCACGGTCATTGGTAAGTTTAGGATTCAACTATGTTTCTTTTTACTCTCTTCCTGGTCTATAGTCAATAGGAACAAAGAAAGTAATATAGAAAAGACAACCTTGGGATAAAGCAATGAGATTTTTCTTAAGACCCATGGATATAACAGAGAAAGTGCTTAGCAAACACTTTCATCATAAAAAGTGTTCAGCAAACACCATCATGATCTACAAAAGGAGTAAAGAGAATCCACACAGGCTGATGCTGATGTCAGCCCAAAGACTGTGACTCCTTCTGAAGCATTTTGTAGCCCTGTGCTGGCAAGGAGAATGTGGAAAGGTATTTTCACAATTCAGATCAGGCTTTGGGAAATGATTGCCAAGAGCTCAGATGCAGAGGATGTTAATTATTCCCATGGACAAAGCACATGAGAACTTAGTGTGAATTATTAATATGCTGTGTTAACTTATTGCATCTGAACACCAATTGACTGGATTTCAGTGATAATAGACCTAAACTTCAGGACTAAATGTCTACATAGCCCCTGAACAGAGGTTCTAATATTGTCATCTTTGTTGAATTGCATGATATGGAAAATGGAACAGTGATATGGTCATACAAATACAGACACTGAGGACTTTTAGTGATGGGTGGGAAAACAAGGATGCATTAGAGTTTGTGTGGATAACTCTTTCATGAGGAAATAACATCATCAGTTTTCCCAAGAAATGCTATCCCAATGCTCTAGTTGAACAAAATAAAAAACCAGTACTTTTATAAGAGGACTTTTCTAGAGTGAGGGTAATGAAAGCTTGATGTGTTCAGGCTTTGAGGAAATGACTTCATTAATTCCTCATATACATTGGCATGGAAATTAAACTCATTTGCGCCTCTGAAAAATGTGGGCACTAAACACCTAATTTGTGAAGATTCGAGAGAAATAATCCTAGTGTATCCCAGAAATTTCTAATTTCTAGTACATGATAGTTACTCAGTAAGTGGAAATTTTTGCATTTATGGATGAACCAAACTTGACCAACCAGGAGCCAGACTCAGATCTTGCAGCCAATCAGCTATAGCCGATATGCCCAGTGCCCCTTCCTCCTTCTCCTAATTACTTGTCAGTTTTGCTGGATCTCTGTCCTTCCCCTGCTGAGAGGCCTCACAGAGTCAGGCCTGGTCAGTCTGATGTTCCAGACAGTAAGCAAGACCTGAGAACCTCCAGCTGCATAAGAGGACATTAGCTTCTGTTCTCACCTTTCAAGAGCATCTGTGATTTCTCATCCTTCCAAGGCCTCTTTGATTTTCTCTCCGATTGTTAAACTTTCTATTGGCTTCTGTTGCCTAAAATCAATCCCAACTGATACAAGAGAGAAGAGCTAGGAGCATCTTTAATATCATCCATCCTAATTTCACTAATTCTAGACTCAAGGAAACTCAGGTCTAGAGTGTGAAAGTTGGTTTTAATTTTTTGCTGTAGATCACAGAGACAGTACTGGAACTGAAGCCCTGCTGGACCTACCAGGTGCTCTTGCATTATTCAGCACTACTCCTAACTGATTAACGTCCAACTCTTCAGATAACCCGTGGGTAGTGAAAGGTGGTCTATCACAACCGTGCAGATTAATAGTGACGTCCAGCAGCTTGGTGCTGCTCTAGATGCAGGTGCAACTGGGGCCTCGGTTAGGTGCCTTGGCCACTTAACTGGTATGCCATGCTAGTCTCGGAGCAAAGAGAGAGAGAGAGCATGAGGCAGGAGGGATGCATCTCACTACTCTCAAGGTTTTGGGGAACGGGTGCTCTTGATTCGGCTTGCAAATTTTCCTGGACAACAGAGATTTTCATGCAATTCATAACTGTTCACAGGTCTTGCCCGCCTCCCTTTCCCCTTTCCTTCCTCCTTCCTTGTCTCCTCTCTTTCCCACTTTTTTCTTTCCTCCTTCCAAATATGACTATGATTTGTTTTCTCTCACCAGCTACAAATCTCTGAATATTTCACTACTTTTAAGCTCATTGATAAAAAAGGACAAGGAAAATCAAGTAGCAGATAAGGAAGTCATTTTTTTCTTAAAGACCTACCTTTAAAATAGAAATGATTACATAACAAACTTATCTTAAGGTTATGACTTTAAAAACTACATAATTAGTGTACCATAGTGATTAATGGCTTAGACTGAGGAGGCAGAACATGCCTGGTTTGAAAGATCATGCCTGCAATTCCTGTATATGTGATTCCAGATAAAACATAGTCTAAGGATTCCATTTCTTCGTCTGGTAGTGTTTACCATTATGGTCAAGTTTGTTATCTAATATAATTTTCATTTCAAATCTCTTTGTCCCTTGCACCTGTTTGAGCCACAAAAATTAAAAGCTCCTCTTGGCAAGGTTTATAAAGCCTTGGGAGATAATGTTTCATATCTGGATAGTGAGGTAGAGTAGAAATCTGCTGGGGAATTCTAGGTAAAACTCCACTCAAATAAAAAAAAAAAAACACTTATTCTAACCCCCAACTTGTGCCTTTCTTCTTCGCTGACACAAGGATGTGATGCCAGAAGAAGTAGCTGCTTGTGACCTTTAGTAAATTAGCATGAGAAAAAGACCAAGGTCACCTTTGAGGGGCTGGTCTTAATAATGAGTTCTACCTGACAGTAGTGGCTAATTAACTATTCATTTTTTTTGTTGTTGTTATGTGCAAAAACGAACTTTTTTAAATAATGAGATCTGAAGTGTTTTGTTGTTAGGTAGAACCATATGAAATCGTTAATAGTCAAACATGTTTAACTTAGAAAATAGCAGTTCCATGTGACCCAGACACTGTAACTAAAACCTTCCGATAAAGTATTTGTCTCACAGTATTGTAAAAGAATTGATGTCTATAAAACATTAGGGTATTGTCTGGCATGTGCTCAATATTAATGACTATATTTCATATTAAGATATACTTTTTCACATTTTCAATGTTTCTGAAAGTGAAATGAGGGTCAACAATCAATGTAGATGATTTTTGTGATACTGTGGTCTTTTTTTTTTTAAAGAGAATGTTTTCCATATTGTAATTGACTTAATGTAGTGCCACTATTAAAGTTATATAATTAACAAGCATTCACTTCATATTGATTAGTCAATTTATTAAATTAAACTTATAATGGGGCTCTTCTTTCAAAAGAACTTATTGTTTTGTTTTGCTTTTACTTTTAGGTAATTAGAATAAAAATTATCCTCTTTCAGTAAAAGATTTTCATGCAAATAAATTTACACCATTATAGACCCACTGATAAAGATAAAAGAAGAAATAATCTTTGTGGAATCCTTCAAGGCATATGAATTTAAGCCATTGATACAGAAACCAGCTATTAGAATACGTGAATTAATTAAAGAGCTCCTTCACTAGGTCTCATGGTAGACAATCTGGATTTAAGTCATTTTTCTGTTATATTTGGGGGTCTTCTGAGAGTCTTCTCTGTACCAAACAGACTTGGATTTCCTGCTGTCCCCAAACCTGCCTTTCCTCTTTTCGTTGAAGAATAGATTCTCTACTGAGGACTAGTGTTGTGTAATCATTTGTTGCAAAATGTCAGCATTTATTGTTGGCATGCCTAATATATTCCAGGAATTGTTCCAGGTCTGTGGTCTGTAACCCATTAGAGGATGATAGCTAACACTCTGAAAACAAAAGTAGAATAAAATAGAATAGAAATGATCACAGTGAATCACAGAGAATAGGACTATCGTCTCATGAAACTTCACATATACACATACACAAAAACTCCTTGATTGCAAGTTCAAGGTGTAGCTTGAATGTGGGATGTGAACAAAACTTTTAAATGGCTCTGCTCTGGGAAATAGGGCTTCAGCAGTGAAAAAAGGAATGCTTATTCACATAGGAGTTTTCATTAAGGAGGGGGAGGTAGACAAAATACAAACCAACAAATAAGTAAATAATATATATATCTGGAGAATACGAGTTGGGTAAAAAATTACAGGGTGATGTGTAGAGTGATGGGGCTTGGGGTTGCTATCTCAGATGCTGACAAGGAAGGGCTCTCTGATAAGGTGATATTTGAGCATATCTGTAAAGAATTGAGAAGAGTTGTTCAGATATGGAGATCAATGTATTTCAGGAAAGGGGCAGCAAGTGCAAAGGTCCTGAGGCAGAGGCAATATGGGATTACCTCTGATTCTTCTCTGAAAACAAAATAGGAATAGATGCAGAGTGGCTGCAGTAGAGGGTGTGGTGGAGCCAGGTAGGGACATAAATATGGGATTAAGTCATGAAGGCTACCAAGAGCCAGGTCACACAGACCTGTGTTCCACAGAAAGCACTTTAACTCTGTGAGATGATGATGAGGACATAAGGAATCTTCAAAAGACTGCCCCACAAGACTGAAGATAATGGCCAATAAAGACTGTTCTCGCTTTAAGATATGCTAGGTCTTCACATCTTTCATTTGATTCTCATTGCCCTCCCCCTCATCCCAATCTTTGATGCATTAGTGTCTCTGTATCTAGGCTGTCAATTATTTGAAGGCAACTAGGGTTTATGTAGAAGATCAAGACGATAGAGAGAGATGCAGAAGCAATTGTAAACTTAGCTCCACTATTGTGCCTAACAAGGTACTGGGCACGCAGTAAACCTGAAGTATTTATCGTTGTCTAAATCCATTCAAATGGTAACTGCAGAATTTCTGCAGTTACTGAATAGTTCTTGGCTAGGGACCATATACTGAGTATATGATAAAACTGACCAACACTTCCTGAGGGCTGTGTGTAGCACACATTCTGCAATGAGGTCTGTGTTCTCAAGCTTTGCTCCTCACACCTGCCTTGAGCCCTGCCCTAAAACATTACTGCTTCCCTTAATTCTATACATACACACATTCAAGTTCAAAAGCACTAGTAGTTAATGGGAATTTTATTTAAGGTTTCATCTGATCCTCTTGCAGAACTGAAGGTTTCATATAGAACACAGGGAATGCTACATTCTACTTCACAGAGCAAGCCCAAGATGAAACACTTTATTCCACCTCCCAAATCTTCTCTATATACTTGCCCTGTTCTTGGGTCTCTCCTCTTGTGTTCCTCTTCCTGTGTCCTCTAAAATGTCTATTCCACCCCCTCCCCCAACAACCCAGGTCTTCCCTTAGATATCATTCTCCATTCACAAATCAAACATCCAGTAGGAAATCTATGTGCTTTTCCTGCAAATTTTAATTGATCATGGCCCATTACAGCTTCCCTGCAAGGCTGATCTTATACCAACCAGAAGTTCAGCAGTGCTGCCTGAAGTAGCAAAGCCAGGGCCCCAGTGCACATCTTTCTCACTCTTACGTCCTTGCTGCATGTATCAGGTGTGCCCATTTAGCCGGACGCTGTCTCAGGGTGGGCAAGGGGCTGGTTCATCTGCTGAGATCACACTGCATTTCACAGGTGGGAGGTCACTCGGAAACCACGCTCTTCCATTCTAGAATCTGATCATTTGCTGTCAGAAAGTGTGCAAGTCATTTAACCTTTGAATTTTCCATCTATAATAAGTGAATTTGCATAAGCAATTGAGATGAACAATTAAATGATTAAAAAGTGGGCTGAGCACATCAACAAAAATCTAAATATGTATATTTAATCCCCTTGGGGGCTTAAGATTCAAAATCTGATCCCTCCATTGCAAAACAGTTTTCCTTCTTTTTGCCCTCCCCCTATTCCACAGCTCCGCATTCCAGTAGGCGCGCTCCGCTGAGGCGACCAGCTGCTCCTGCAGGTATCAGTAAGCTGCACGATGCGTGGACGCTGGCCAGTGGGAAACCGTCAGTGACACACAGCCACTGTCATAGGCGAAGAGTCGGCACTAGCATGTCCATGGGGAATATGTGATCTGGCCAAAACTGAAGTCACAGAAGAACCCACAGAGGGGAGCTATGGCTGAATCTCCCATTCTACCTATGAGTGCAACATCTGGAAGTGACAGAGGACGCTGGAGTTAAAAAATATCCCATTTCTTCTGACTTCAGTGGAGCAATCTGAAGTTAAAGCAAAAATGGGGGGGGGGGTGACTTGAGCTGGCCTCAGGGGAGAATTTACTGCCTCATGAACCTCTCTTTCAAGAACTTCGTTTATCATTAAACATTCATTTCCCTAGAAACTGGAGCTTTCACTTCTTGTAGCTGCAGCAATTAAGGGCAGTTTTGGCTGGGCAGTCCTGACTTCCCAGCACGCCGCTGGCCTTTCCTTAACAGAGAGCCTCACTCATTTATAAGCCTTGTTATTTTTCTGGGAAACAGAAAATAAATCCTGCCCCAATGTCATAACCCGGCTCAGACCTGCAAATCAGAATTATGCTAGTTATAAGAACTGCACTTTTCAAGAGGAAGTTGTCTTCAGTGATTAAGCCCCTCTCCCACCCCTTTTCATTCCTAAAAGAGTCATCTTACCGCCAGGGTGTTCGTTTTTGTTTTTTTTTAACCATCTGAATTTATACCTGAAAGTGGATTATAGCAGCAATCCACTGATACTCCTCCTCTGTAGCATTAAGATGAGAAAGACCACCCGCTGGTCTAGAAGTGGGGTGTTGTGCAGAGTGGCCATCTCTTTCCCTAGCAAGATGAGGTGTCCTCGCTAAGTCACATGCAGCCGAGGCCACCCCCCCATCACAGTTTATTTCCTTGACTTGCCCTGTGCATGCTGACATCAGTTATCATCTCTGTAGGGTAAAGGTTGATCAGGTATTTCCACCCTCCCACCACTGATGATGGACACCTGCGGTGCTGTGAGCATTCCAGGGTGGGCATGCGCAAATGGGCGCACCTGTGTTGGACACGGGCATAAATGGGCGGCGTCATGAGGACCAATAGACAGAACTGCGAGGACCAACAGACAGGACCAACCGACGAAGGAGCAGCAGCAGCAGAGAGAGAAGAAGCAGCTGAGAGGGTGAGATGCGCTGGGGGCTGGGAGGGCTGCCAGCCTCTCGGCCCCCTGGCTGCTACAATCTCCAATTCATATTTCATAATAAAAACACACCAAGGTTTTTCTAAGTCTGTGTGTGCTTTGAGGTTCTGAAGGATGATGAACCTGCCGTAGAACCTGGGAGAGGCTAAAGCACTGTTTTCAGACAGAGACTGTCCTCGCTTCAGTTGCAGCTGCTGTTGATTCTCAATTACCCGTGTCAATGGAGGGAAACATAATACAAAAACAACATAATCAGAAAGTCATTAATGGCATACAAATAAGTGTCTCCAAGGATGTTCCCTGCAGCATCCACACAAAGAAAAACTTCTCTTTTTTCTCTTGGGGGATTTCAGGATGAAAAAGGATAAAATATTCTCGATGAAAGGCCACTAGTGATCTTTTTTTTCTTTAAAAAAATAAAGAGTAAAGTTACTAAATATTCCTCACTGCAAAAGAGCCCCAGGAATAAAGACAGAGAAAGGCTGGCAACAGATGACGCCGGCACAGTGCTCTCTGTGGTGTGGAAGGATGGGCTGCTGGGACTGGCCAGTTGGGCTGCACCGAGGGGACAGTGGGGCCTGTAACAGCATGTGGCCTATGGGTAAGAAAAACAGTGAACTCAGAATGAGCCTGTAAAGGGTAACTCCTCGTTACTGAGGAGACTGAGACCGTCTTGTCAGAGGAAGCCCGACTGCCCAGATGAAAGCAAAGCACTGAGCCACTCACTGACGCACAGCGGGCAGCCAGTGGGAGCCCTATATTTCCGGGCCCCAGGCCATGGCAGCCTGGGTAACTCTGGGCAGGCCACTCTCCCAAGACTCGCTTTCTCCCCGTGCCTGTTGGGGGAGGACATGATTCCTTTGTTAAGAAGGGCTTGCCAGAGCTGCCAGCATGTGATGAGCCCTGATACGTATTCACAAATGTTGACGTTACTACCATCTTGTCACAAAAGGTGTCTTTCCCATTCGCTGAAGTGTGGCTGCCCTTGCAGCAGGTGGAGAGGGGAAAAGAACAATGCACAAACACCTCCAGCCTGAGTGACGCCCATTCAAGCAGTCCAATTCCAGGGTGAAGCGCTACACTAAGGCCTAAGTCACCATAAAATCTCCCAGGCCCTCCTTAAAGAGGCCCATCTTGGACATATTTTCTCACATCTGTCTTGCCAACTTTCTCCTCCAATAAGAATCACCATGTGAAGTGGCAAAGGCCAGAGGGAGACTGATGCTGCTGTCCCCTCCCCCCACCCCCAGGCAACACCTGTGATCCTTACCTGGGCCCTCTGGAAAGAATCCCTCACTGCCCGTCCCTGGACAGTTGAGCAACAGCAGCCAGTGTGAACCAGTTATTCCTCCTCCAAGTGAACACAGCGGTGCTGTCCTGCGTGCCTGACATTATTTATGGGGCGTGCCCAGAAGCCAGGGGCAGAAGCCTTCCATTTGTAATTGCATCTTTAAATAAAAGCCTGTTGCTGAGGAGAAGGAATAACAGAGTAAACAAGCATCGACTGCCAGGTAACCAGCACTAGACTAAACAATTCCATGTCACTGTTTAACATGCAGAGCAATCTCACGGTGCAAAGCATTACTGGTGAGATCATTGAGTTTCAGAGATGGCAAAGGACTTAAAAATACAACTAAAAAGAAGCAGATAGCTCTTAAATGTTTACAAAATATCAAAAAGACTAGAAACGGTAAGTGTTGGTGAGGATGTACAGAAAAAAGGATCCCTTGTACACTGCTGGTAGGTGGAAATGCTGACTGGTCCAGCCCCTACAGAAAACAGTATAGAGATTCCTCAAAAGATTGAAAATAGATCTACCAGATGAGCCAGCAATTGTACTCCTAGGTCTCTACCCAATGAATACAAAAGGAAAACTGTACTATGAAGGATGGAAACTAGATGTTTGGTGGGAACAATGAAGTCTATACAGACGTTGTTTTATAATGCCATGCATCAGAAGTCTATACAATGTCCTAAGCCAATGTCAATTCAATAAAAATCAATAAAAACAATAAAGGTGAAGATTCTAACTGACATTTAATAACTGAAATATTGTGCAAGGGCTATTTTATGCAGTAATGTTTTATCTTCTCCTTACGCTGGCCCTAGAGAGGGAATAATAATGAGCTAAGGGCAGCACCCTGGACAGTTCACTGAGGGTTATACCAGCACCACCTACGATCAGAGATGAGGAAAAAGAGCCTTGATGTGAGACCATTGGTGTAAGTTTAACGAATTGCAGATCTGGAGTTTGGATTCATATCAAGTTCAAGTCTGGAGTGTAAACTTTAACCACCATGCCACCCAGCCTCCCGTTCAGGGGTGAAATCCAGCTCAAGGTATAACAGGGTGGTCTGAAGGAAAAGGGGAGGTTCCAGGTCCCTTGTCCCACCCAAGGATGATGGAGCTGAGCAGGGGGAAGAAGAAGCTGGAGAGGAGACTGGAGAAGGAAGGAGAAAGCATGGAGAGCCAGAAGACCTAGAGGAGGCCCATGAAGCAGAGACACATGAAGAAGCTGTGCTTGCTTCTTAGTCCTGGACTGGCTGAAGCAGACATGGGTGAGAGACTCATGGGGAAGTTAACAGTGGCAGCTTTTATCTTGATTTTTCTCCTTTTGTCCCAGATGTTCTGGGTCCCTTCTGCTCCTTTCCGATGGGTCCCCAACAAAAGGCGCCTTAAACTTGTGGCAGGCTTTTGCACCTCAGTGGCCCTGCTTGACTGAGCATTTACCCACGAGGGGACAGATAACTGGGTGCTGGATTTGGAAACTATATTCTTTGTCTTTTCTTTGTTGTATACTAATTTATTAAAATTCTTTAATATTAAAGGTCTATGCACTAGAGTATGTTTTGTCTTGATGCATCAGATGACAGAATGTATTTAGTGCAGGCAGGTTTGGGATTCTAGTATACCCCTCTCCTTGCCCTGTAACAAAGACAGCCGGGCCTGAACACCGCTCCTGCAGTCAAGAAGAAAAGCACAAGTAGCTGCATCCTCACTCAGCTGGCTGCCTTGCTTCCCTCGATGCCCTTTCCATAATGTTCAAAACCTTCTCTTTCTATCTGCCTTTAAAGCACACTGGTCCATTAACTTTCCTTTCAACTTTCTCTGCTTGATAAGTTCTTTATGCCCACACAATTACCCCCTCACTACTCGCCTTTCTCCTTTGCTGCACATGTTGAAAAGTCACACCATTTTGGACTTTAATACAAATCAACAGTCCATCTTGGAGAACAGATTTCCTCTCCCTTCAAACTTCCGTGCCTGTTATCAGCTCCAGGACTTGGAATGCAGAAGGCTGGAGCAGAGGCATCTGTCCCTCTCATGAATGCTGGTATACAAGCCCAGGGGAGCCTAAGTGGACAAATGCCCCACACAGGTTTTGTTGGGTAGCAAGACAGACACTGCAAGGAACCCAAAGTAAACCATTCATGAAACCCCTTCGTGACGTAGTGGAAAAAAATAAAATGAAGACAGCCCTGTCACTTTGTCTGTTTCCTAGGAATGGGTGTTGGTGCCCTGAGTCCCGGGAGTAGACAATAGTCCTGAAGCCTGAAGCCCTGGTTGACACTGCCCCAGCCAGGCACTTGGCCATGGGCAGGCCACTGACCTGTTGTCACCTTCAGTGCCCTTGGACAGGAAATGCCGCTGGTGTTCTTCATGCTGCACCACCCGGCTGGTACTAAGCCGGAAATCTAAAATCATCCTTATTTCTTCTCTTCCCCCAAAACTGTCTGTGTCTGATTCCTACTGATTGCATGTCAGAAATGGAACTCCATCTCTGTCACACCTTTATTGCTCCATTCTCACCAGCGACTGTAGTTCAGCTGTGATACATCCTTGCCAGACTAGCCCACCTCCCTGCTCCCATGCCCAGGGCCTTCTTCCCATGCAGCTAGGCATCTCGCTGAGCACACGTCTCAGCACCTGAGCCTGCTTAGACCATTATATGATTCCCCAGCATTTACAGAATAAAGAACAAATGTGCTAGCCTAGGGTACCAAGTCTTCCATGACCTTGACCTTATCATCTATAAGAAGTTAGGAATATTTCTCATGTAAGCTGAGAAGCACTCCTCCAATAGAATTAATCAAAAAGGAAAAGTTACTTGCTTCTGAGACTAACAAGCGTGGGGCAGACCAGGTAGCCCTGGGTCCAAATGTTCAAACATGTGGTCTTCATTCTTTGCCCTGCTTTCCTCCATAGTGACTTTGTTCTTGAAGAGGTTCTTCCCACTCAATAATAAATTTGCCCCTGGCAGTTTCAGATTTCCTTAATACTTATTTAGCATCCTCCTGGGAAGAGAGTCACTTTTTCTCACAAATCTCAAAAAAGTCAACAGGCAAAAATCTCAATGCTCTGCCTTGGACATTTGCCAAAACCCTTACTGAACTCTGCAGCTAGAAGGAGGTCCCAGTGGGCACCCTCAGGAAGCAGGAGGGGTGGCCATCCCACCTGAATGATATGGCTTAAGAATAGCACAATAAAAATTTTTTAAAATAATAAGGTTACCAAAAATTCAGACTGCTATCACCTAAAATAAGAGGAAATGAATGCCAGGATGATAAACAGCCCCTAGAAACAGCCCTACAAGAAATCTACTCCAGGCTCCTAAGGTTAGTGACTTTAACTGCCATTATCTTCACAATTTTTGCAGGTCAGGAATTCAGGACGGGCTCAGCTGGGCAGCTCTTGCTTGGGATTTCTCATCTGGTGGCATGGGATGCTGGCTGGCAAGTAGACACCTGAAGGTTCAACTGGTCTGGGTGCCTGAGGTGATGCACTCAAAAAATGATGGTTGTCAGCAGTGTCAGATGGGAGCTTATCTGGGATGACAACTTGTAGGGTAAATAGAAAAGTGACCAGGCTTCTCTGCCTTCCCGCCATTGGTGTAGATGGACACCTGCACGCATACCTGATGGTGGGCACCTCGAGTAGGGTGTGGGCATGAGCAAGTGGGTGCACCTGGGCTGAGACATGGGCACATAAGGGCAGTGTCATGAGGACGCCAGAAGAAAGCATGCAGCAGAAAGAGAACAGAAAAGAAAGAGAGAAGCAGGGAAGAAAGAGATCTAGAAGCAGAGAAAGCAGAGACAGAGAGCCCAGAGAGAGTGGACATGCACCAAGGCCTAGGAGGCCTGCCAGCCTCCTCGCCCCCTGACACCCTGCCTGCTGTGTGCCTGGTCACCTCTGATATAAAGAGCAATAAAACCCTTGAAAAAGCCACCAAGGGCTCGAGGACTTCTCCTTGACCTGTCTGCTTGGATCATTGAGAACCTGCTCCGTGCCTTGCTGGCGCCACACAACTGAAAGCCTCACTGGGCTTCCTTAGCCTGGTCTCCCAGTGCGGGCTCCTCCTCCATGGTGCTCAGGCTCCTCCTTCCTGGTCCTTGAGGCTCCAGGCACCAGCATCCAGAAACCATGGGGATGCTGGATTTCCAATGTCAAACAGGATCACTTTTCTGCAACCTAGACAGGCAGTTTCTCCAAGATTAAGGGACAGGACAGAGACTAAACTCTGGGTAAGAAATGTCTGGTGATTTGCAGTCACAATCCTTTTCTATTGTCCTGTGAACACACTTCCACCATTTCAACAAATTATGTCTATAGGAATGCATTTCTCTCTGTGTAGAAAAACACTTCCCCCTTCCTCATCTATTTACCAAATTCTAGTCTCCTGACAAGCTACACCCCCACAAAGATGCTTGTCCTGGCCTCTCTAGACGGTGATGTTCGTCACCCCTTTCGGGCCACCACACACACAGCCTCTTCAGGGGTGCCTTCTCCTGATATAGCTCTGCCTCAGCTCTATTGTGCAGCCATAAGCTACTTGAAGGCAGGGACAAAGTCTTATTTCTCTCTGTACTTCACACACTATCTGTCATAGGTCCTCAGCACACATTTACCGAATGGCACAATTAGATTATATAGCCAAAGAGCTTTTCAAATGTTCAAGTGCTATTCAAACAAAGGCTGTCATTATTTACAAGATAAGTGAGACTTTTACTAAGGAAAATGTAATAGCTTCTGGTGATAGCTTTCTGCCTGACAAATTCTAAATGAATAATCCATTTGACTGTCAAAAAAAAATCGTTACTTAAAATTTTTCTTTCTTTCCTTCCTTCTCAGGCTTAAATACCCGTGATACCTAGTTGTTTGTTCTTTATATTTTATCTGCTATTTGGGTCACTGGTCTCCAAATTTATACATGAACCTGTTTTATCAGGCCAGCCCTCTCCATCCTTTATAGTTTTATACCTAATTATAGTTTTGTACCTAATTAACTTTTTGTCATCGAATTTTCCTGGACTATTACTTATTATCGTTAGTCTTTTACTTATTCAATATAAGTTTTCTGAGGATCAGACAGTCTACTGTGTGCCAGGTTTTATAATGGGCCCTGGAGATTAGTGTAAACAATTTATAGTCCTTAACAAGAATTCAATGTCTTCTGGAGAAAGAAAATGCCAGCTGAATGTGGTAGATGCTAAACCAGGTATTTACAGAAGACATATGGGGGTTGGTCGGAAGGACCATAAAGGGGCCAGCAATCCACCTACAAAAATGATGAGCAGTGAGACCAGTAAAGAAGGGGTTACTCTAATGAGAGAGAATTTCCCAGGCAAAGGTAGCAAGATAGAAGACAGCAGGTATAGCATCACAAAGGTAGTTTTATGTTGTTGGTATGTCAAGCAGGAAACTGGAGTTTCTGGCTTTATTTTCAAGCCTTAGAGTTTCTGGAAATCTCTGACTAGTTGGAAAGCTAGTGTCTTAACAAAAAGGTTCAGGAAACAATCATGTAAAATCAAACTGAAGTGAATTTATCAGTAAAAAATATCTAATGAAGACATTCATTCTAACCAAGAGGACTTAGCTACTAAAAAAAAAAAATCTAGCTTGTCCAATCTCTGCCTTTTACCACCTAGGAGATTTGGGGAACAATCTATTAAACAAAAATGCATGGTATTTTTGCCTTACTCGGTGGCTGAGAAGCTTACAAATAACAGCATAAGCAAAACTTTCTTTTACAGACAGTGGTTACTTTTGCCTATGCAGCTTCTTTGCCATTTCTATTAGTAAGAGAATATTCCTCTTTCCTTCTTTCCTGGGGACCACGCCTCCTACTTCATTCCATATATGAGCATAAGTCAGAATACTATTTACACTTGTCCATATTCCACAACATAGGATTAGGCATATGTCCAAATATGGCTCAAGGATGACCGAGTTCTACCAAGTGATTCAATCAGAATAAATGGCATGGTTGTCAGAAAATGTGGGAAAAAGAAGATTGTTTTTTCACCGAAACTGCTAAGCTATTATAGTTTGAACCAAAAGTCACTAAAGGGCCAGCAACAAGTAAAGAAATACCCAAGAAAAACTACAGAGGAAAACAGCAGGGAGAAGAGATGGGTAACTGGTAATAAGATGTGACACCTGATTACAGTTACCCTTAAGATAAAATACAACTTGCAATTGTTAATTGAGTTCCCTTTTTGTTCCTAGTTTTACTTTTGTATCTTGCAACTAAAGAGTCCTGATTATAATGCCCTATTTATCACTTACAGTAATGCAATATCTATAGATGGTCATCCTCTATTATCTGAATATATCTCTTGTCTTTATATAACATCTGTAGGCTTCCATTTTAAAGCAGCTTCTGAAGGCTGTAATTCTAGGAAATTTTCCTAGAAACAAACTAATTAAACAAGGTACATATCTGGGAATACTGACCTAGAATAATTACTACCAAGGTATATTCTTTTTAAAAACAGCATTACTGAGCTATTACTCACATACCATCAGTTCACACATTTAAAGTGTACGATTTTGGTATAATCGTCAAAAATTCATTACCAAATTCACTGTCATGAAGATTTTCTCCCATATTTTCTTCTAAGAGTTTTATATTTTTAGGGCTTAAGTTTATTTCCATGATCCATTTAGAATTAATTTTGGTGCATAGTAGGTGGTAGGGGTCCAATTTCCTGCTTTTGCATGGAGATCCAGCATCATCTGTTCATTAGACTATTTTCCCCCTTTGAATTATATTTGCATTGTTGTTGAAAATCAACTGAACATAAATGTAAGGCTTCATTTTGGATTCTCATTTCCATTCCACTGAGCTATAGTTATCATTAATCTAGGGCCAGAGAAATTTAATTCCAATAGCTTTGTAGTAAGTTTTGAGATTGAAAATGGGAGTCCTCCAACTTTGTTATTTTTTTCAAAATTAATTTTACTTCTTCTGGATCCCATATATTTCTGTATGAATTTTTGGACTAGTTCATCAATTTCCATCTTAGAAACAGCTGGGATTTTGACAGACATTCCATTTAATCTGTAGATCAATTTGGAATTAACATCATAGCAATATGTCTTCTGATCCATGAACACAGGATGTCTTTCTCTTTAGATTTTAAATTTCTTTCAACAGTCTTTTATAGCTTGCAATGTACAAAAGTTGTAATGCTTTAATAACTTTTGTTTCATTTATACTTATTTTATTCTTTTTTATGCTTTTGTAAGTGATATTTTCTGAATTCTATTTTGGAAGTACTCATTGATAGTGTTTAGAAATACAATTGATTTTTGTATACTGACCTTACAGCCCACGACCTTGCTGGATTTCGTGTTTACTTCTAACAACTTTTTAGCAGATTATTTAGAATTTTCTCCATATGAGATCATGTCATCTGCAATAAAAACATTTTTACCTTTTCTTTTCGATCTAAATGTCTTTGTTTCTTCTTATTTTCTAATTGTTCTGGGTAGAAACTCCAATAGAAATTGTGAAAATACTCATTCCTCTAATTTTTGTTCTTAGGAGGAAAGAATTAAGTTTTTTGCCATAATATAAAGAATGATGTTAGCTATGGTGGGGTTTTTTTTTTAATGTTTTTCATCACAGTGAGGAAGTTTTATTTGTTTGTGGAACATTTTCATCATGAAAGAGTATTAGATTTGTCTTTTTCTCTGTTTATTGAGTAAAATATATTCTGGCCATAATTTTTACTTCAAAGAAAAAGGAAACATTATTTGCATACACAGGCAAAAAGACAAAATCACTATATAGCAAAGAAGTTAAGTCATAATTAGAAGTTTCAACATTAATGTTTTATACCTGAAGAAAATGCTATGCTAAAGATACTCAGGAAAAGTAATGGTGAGTCAAATCTTTTGAATCCAGTCAAGCTGAGTCTCAAACATAAAGGCAGAGGACATTCAAGAAAAATGTTACCACGAACTCATCTGGCCATGAGTATTACTGAAACATTAAGTTTAAAAATCACAACTACTCAGCTTTGAAAGAAAATGAAATCTTGCCATTAGCAACAACATGGATAGACCTAGAAAGCATTATGCTAAGTGAAATAAGTCAGACAGAAAAAGACAAACACCATATGATTTCACTCAAAAGCCACAGATAAAGAAACAAAAGAAATGAATAAAAACAGCAACAGCTCTTAGACTCCAAGAATGAAACAGTGAGTTTCAGAAGAGAAGGGAAAGGGAAGTTGGTAAATTGGGCAAAGGAGGTCAACTGTAAGGTGACAGATATGATTAGACTCCTGGTTATAAGAATAATGTAATATACACATATGCTGATGCATACATCTGTGTATCTGAATCCTATACTAAGTTACAAACCAATATTACTCCAATTTAAAAAATCACAGCAAATCAGTTTTAAATTTTCTAAGTACACATCTTTAGAACAATAGTTGCCTACCGAAACTAACTCTAAAAGAACACAGAAAAAGACCTTTACTTATTAAAGAAATTAAACCAGTAATTAAAAAGTTATTCCAACACTCACAGAATATACCAGATTTCTGGAGAGCAGAAAAAGAAAAAGTGCTTCCCAACTCATTTCAAGAAACTAGGATAACCTTGAGTTGAGGACAGCAAGAACAAGGAAAATTAACAACCAGCTGAGCTTTTGAATACAAATGTAAATAGCCTAAGATAATATTAGCACTACATAACTACAGCACCATACAAAAATATTGCCCTATTGTGACTAAGTTACTGTTTATTCCAGTAATATCAGAATAGCTCAATATTAGAAAAATCAATGTATTTGCTAATATAAAGGGATTAAAAGAGAATACTATACAATGGAATAAAGACAGCTTGTTCAATAAGTGGTGCTGGGCAAACTGGACTGCTACATGCAAAAGAATGAAACTAGAATACTGCCTTTCACCA
>JAGFMF010012168.1:420909-446700 GCA_019455555.1 Galemys pyrenaicus | reverse complement strand
TCTCTGTGGTGAATCCTCTCACCCCCCACACCTCTGGCCTGTACCCCAGTGCTTGTATGCATAAATAAATAAATCTTTAAAAAAAAAAAAAAAAAAAACTTGTTCAACTTCATCATCCCATTATGGAAATGAACCTGATCCAGCAAGTGGCTGATTTCCAAAGGTCCAGGAGTCACACAGGCCCAAGAGTAAACAATCACCTGGCTCTTTCATCCAGCACTGTTTCCACAGGGTCAGGCTGTGTCCTCTAAAAGTGGGGGCATCTCTGAGCATTGTAAAGTAAAACACCAACAACAAAATCGGCAATTATAGAAATGAAGGCAGAGTCCAGTACACAGCCCCTACCCAGCTCCTAGAAGCAAACGCTGCCTCATACTGCCTCATACTGCCCTCTGGTGGATCAGAGTGGAAATGTCTGCTCCATATTGAAGTTAAAAGACAGGAGGGAAATAAAACCCTTTCAAATTCCTGTTTTCTCCAGGTAGCTTTACCCATGTAGAACTTTTGGTTATTTTGATTACTGTCCAAGGAAAATTCCGAAGTGGCACTCTGGAGAAGTTACCCCGTTACCAGAAGGACCATTGTGAGTGTAAAGAAGAAAACCTGCAGGAGGAGCCTGTGAAAAGCACTGGGTATATAATTGCTTGAGAGGGAAGCTAATATTATTTCTCCTATTGTCACCTTTATTATTATTTTATCAAAATCTCAAAGTTCTTGAGAACTTGGAAAAAAAATACACTCCTGTGCATGACCAAATTCTTGATAATTGGGGAAATGATCAAGGGAGTGCCCTAGAAAGCACTTTAGCGTTTGCTCTGACTTCTGTGAGCTGAGTAGATCACCTTGACCTAGGTTTCCTGTATATTCGCCTTAAAGTTCACTCCCTAGTTTTAAAAACAACTGAAATGCCCTCTCACTATTGATTTCCCCTCCTGTCCTTTCTCATTCGGGGACTTATGACTAAAAACAAAAACAGAGAAGTCACTTGTTTTAGGCCTTATTCATGGAGACAGAACAAGTACTGTAAGGTCCCTCAGGAAAATCAAGTTAATGCTCCAGAATCTGTGCCCTGTGGGATGTCTCAAGTCACAGCAGGTCATGTGGCCAATCCCACATTCACGGGGGTGGGGGTGGGGTATGGGGGGTAGGGGTGGAGATGTTGGGGGGGTATGGGGGTAGAGGGTGGGGAATAGGGGTATGGGGGGGTGGGGGGCCTCTGCGTGTCTGGAGGAGCCACCAAGATGACCTGCAGGAGACATCCCTGTGGGTAGAGGTTCTGCTGCCATTTCCTGCCCTCCCCACCTACCACATTCCTCAGTAGCAGACTCCACCTTAACTGGGCCTCTAAGTCAGTCACCCACCCACCACTCAACAGCTTCAGTAACTGGAGCTGACACACAGTGCACACTTTCCAGGGCACTCACACATCCACACCAACAAGAACCCAGCCACTACTGAAGGCAAGAGAAGACCGTAACATAGGGGCTATAGCAAATGTTGCTCAGTTTCTGATCACTGGGAGAGCAGGCGCAGTGTTTCAGGTGCTCTGACTAGTCAGGAGGTTGACCAAAACCTGCTTTGATGTATCCAATCTGCTGTGTAAATGCTGACAAACTTCCTCCCAATCTTTGCGGGGCAGTGGGAGGCTGGTTTGGGTTTTCTGGCCTACAGGCACTGGCGCTGGCTCACATCAATGTGGATTTGGAGCATCTTCCTTTTCAAATGCAGGCAATACCGAGTGGGAGGAACCTTAAAACAGCAGCAGCACTTTCCC
Organism: Galemys pyrenaicus; assembly: GCA_019455555.1. Lineage (NCBI taxonomy): Eukaryota > Metazoa > Chordata > Mammalia > Eulipotyphla > Talpidae > Galemys > Galemys pyrenaicus. The sequence continues at coordinate 444,926 of JAGFMF010012168.1, read as the reverse complement.
CAGGAGAGGGGAGGGGGACAGACACGAGGAGACACGGGACACTACAGAGGCTAGAGGACCCACTAGAGGAGGCAGCAAGGTTGCAGCACTTCAGCGTGGATCCGAGAAGGACCACACTGCTCATTACCAATGCACCTGTCTTTACTTGTTAATGTTCAGATCATCTCTAAGAACTCCAGAGAATGATCCAGAACCATGTGTCAGAATGCCTAGTTTCAAAGCCCAGGATTGCACTCACCAGCTTGTGAATCTGTTACTGTCACTGCCCCATCCATGCTTGAAAGGCACTTTATGTATAAAGAGCAAAGCAACTTTTCCCCTGGGTCCTATTAATGGAATGCAAATCTGCTTTTCTCTATATACCATGATCACCTGACAATATTATTGATGATATTTATAGATCTTTTTAAACAATAAACATTTATAGAACTTCTTTCTTTTGCCTTTTGAGTTGAGTAATAGACATACATGCTATCCATTAACGTTCACCAATAATTCTAGAACAACTTTTCCTTTTAACTCGTTTTATAGATGGAAAAAACAGGGTCTAGAAAATGAAGTAACTGGTTCTCAGTCACACAGTCGTTAATTGGCATCATCATCATGAACTCAGATTGACTGCAGACAGAGTTGCCCAAACTGGGAATCGAAGACCCTTGGGGGGGGTGCCCAGACACATACATTTTTGTCATCAAATACATACATATTGAGGTCATCAAATTCTCTAAAACTTTCATAAATTTTATTCTGCCAAAATACGTGACATCAGCTATTGTTGAATGTTTGCATGACCACATGTTACGTGATTCCATGTCTGTATTTATGCTGGCATGTGAGGGCACTGGGTTGTCACAAGCTGATGAGAAAAGAACAGAGGAAGAGTCAATATGGCCAGTGTTAGGGTCAAACCAGTGGGAGGTCAGATGGTCCTCACAAATAGAAGTGTCATGGTATCTTTGATGGAGAAAGTATTGTTAGAACATTTTGTTCTTGCTGAGTCATCATGATCCATCTTACTAGAGGCTGAATAAAAAGAATCCCCACCACATAACACTACCATCTCCTGCTTTGAGTGATTGTGTACTTTCATTAAAGCAAGAGTCTTTTCCACCATTAAGTTGTATTAACATGAATTTTGTGGGTTTGTTTCTACTGCTAATAAGTACCATTATAATAAAAGATAAGCTATTAAGCTAGCTGGCTGTAAGATTTTTTTCCCTATGTAAACAGACTATGTTCCTCCACTGTTAGATCGTATCATTACTCTAATAGGATCCTTTAGGGAAGGAAATAGAATGGAACGGTTGAGTTCTAAAGTCACACCATTTGGGACTGGAACTCCACTCTAATACCTATTATCTGTGTGATCTTAGATTAGTCACTGCTCCTCCTTAAGACTCAATTTCATAATATTCAAAGTAGGAGAAATGGGGTTGCTGTGAGACAGAATGAGATAATATAAGAAGAGCTGGCAATGTAGTTGGCTCAGTGGAACTGCCTAGAGTTAAGGATATGAGCGATAGAGCACACGACGAGGCTAGTGGCCAATGGGTGCAGGCACCTGCTTGTAGACTTGACTGTCCAGTGTGCCTGGCTGTGACTCTGGGTTGAGACAGAGAGAGAGAAAACTCATCTCTTCACAACAGACTCCAGAAGACTGTCATTCCTGAGATGAGGTAAAATTCTGTGGTCTACACGTAACCACTTAATTTCTTAGAGCATCTCTCTTTTATTTTAAAGAATAACTTTTAAAAATCTGGGATAGCTTCCAATCAGGCAATTAGATTGGATTCCCAGAAGTCATTTCTTACTTCCAACCAAATGCATTTTTTAACCGTCGTCTCTTCCTATGTGTTTGTGGTGCAGAATATAGGAAATTTACTGCAGACATTGCTTTCTTCCCGGCTGACCCATGATTTGGCAAGTCACTTGGAATAATTTCAGTATGAGGAAGGCAAAATTTATAAGAAACTATGTGGTTCTCAAACATCATGAAACTTTGATAGAGAAATGATGACATTTTAAATAATTTTGTAATAATATTAACCACTAAGCCATTAGACAACATCTTAAGTGATTGAAACCTGGCCACTTAGGACCAATAATCCACAATACAGAGACTTTGCATTTTAGAATCAAATGACCTCAGATTTTAACTGACTAGTAGGAGAGGGAACCTGAGAACAATTTTTTAATCTCCTTTTCTTTCAACAGCCTCTACTTCCAACTAAGAATTATAATTTTGATAGTGAATTTTTCAGTGTGTACTATTTTTCTTTCTACCTTCTCGAAAGGGTTTTCTGACCCTGAGACCTGTTCTCACCATTGCAGAGCGCTTAGTGTGGCACATTTCATTCCTTCGCTATTCTCCAGTTGAGCAAACAATCATTGAGGCAATGCCATTCAGTGAGTACTCTTGCTGGGGATTCAGTGGTGGAAAAGGTGGCAAGTTTTCTGCTCTCAAGGAGTTTGTTTCACTGAAGAAGGTAGAAAATAGATGCAGAAATAAAAATAAAATAGTTTCACATTCGAATGGGTGCTAAACATGGAGCTGCAGTGCCAGGAAAGTAAGAGCACGGGCAGGCTGTGCTGGAATCTACCTTAATCAGGATTGCTATGGAAGTTCTAATGAGGAGACCTGCGAATGGAAGAACAAGAAGCAGTGGACTGTCTGAGGACCTTGGGAATGAGATTGTGGCCAGAGGAAACCACACCTACAAACGGTACAATGCTAGAAGAGCAGGGGCAGACTCAAGGATCAGAAACAGACCCAGGTGGTTGAGGTACATTGGGAACAGGGGCACAGACAGCAGCTGGTGGCAGTGGGGCAGATCACATCAAACCCAATAAACTCTGTGAGGAGTGTGAATTTCATTCTAAGTGCAGAAGTATATCATTGAATCAGGGGGGTGATAGATAGGATCTGTGTGTGTGATGAGTGAGGAGTACATTATAAAGAATGTTATAGTTTGCAGGCTATTACACACTTCAGGTGGTAGATAGACGGTAAGGCTGAGGTTACACAGAAGAGGAGAGATCAGAATTCAAGGGAAGTGGATGGATTTGGCACATATTTTAGCTAGAGACTGGACAGAACCATTATGATATGTTGTCTCCTCGGTGTCTTTGGTACCCTGTTTTGTAAGTGAAAATCAAAGTTATATTACCCTGTTGACCTCTCTGACTTTATCGAGAACCAGAAGATTTCTAGCAAATGGTTTGACTCTCTTGGGGCAGAGCGCTAAAACTGACATCATCCAAAAGTGAGTACTCTGTCCAGAGTTCTGAAACTTGCCCCAGCTCTCTAAGATCTTCTTACATGCTAAGTCAGGAAAAATCAAGTGAACATGTTGACCACACAGAATTTTTCATTACCAGAAAAGAGGATGGAACTATTAACCAAAGAAGCAGTTGTACTTATTCAGGTTGGTTATGTGGGATTTGGGAACCATTATTTGGGGGGCAGTTATATTGGTAAAAATTACCATCTGTGATTTTTAGCTCTCAAAGACTAGTTTCCTTGGTATTTTGAATAAAGAGTATGTGGGGTGTGTGTGTGTGTGTGTGTGTGTGTGTGTGTGTGAAGTCAGTAAGGCAAATATTGATAAAGTGTCTGGAGCCTAAACTGGTCTGTCTTTGAAATGAAGTGATTGGGTTAAATGTATCACAAGAAGCTCATACATGATACTTGTACAAAAACATAATCCACAAAGCATATTTTTCACAAAGCATATTCTCAGAAGAGCTTCAAAGACACACTCTCAAGTAGTACTCTTCCAGTTATGGAATAATTATCAGAATGCTAAAGCAAATAGAGAGATGGGAAAAGTGTGCTTAGAAATTTTATTATACCTTATCTTGCGAAATGCAAAATACTAGAAAATCATTCTAAAGATTTAATTTATATAAATTTCAAATAGCTTGACAGATTCTTGGTCAAGAATTTTTGAATGATAATCTCTTCCTACTGAAGTAAGACATTTTCCATGAAATATTTAGTAGTGAAAACACAATTTCCCACACTCAAATATTTGTAAAATTTGACTTCGACAAATTTGTAAAAATTGCACCATCTTTTACTGATAAGCATGATGACTTGAAAAGAGTTGGGTTTTTTTGTCAGCTTATCCCTTTTTTACATTGACAGAAGGGCAAAGTGAAGGAACTGTCATTTGTAGAACCAACATGCTTGCTTAGAGACATTCTGAGGTCAGTCAGGATAACAATAAAGGGGTGTATGAACCCACACCCCTTATGTGAGAAAATATTTTGGAGTCTTAACTGCAGTTACATCTTTCAGGTCCCTGGTCCAACCTTCTGATGCCCCATCTGCACCAGTCACATCTTGGTCTCTATAACATGGTCTTTGGACAACTGGAACACAAACTTCTCTGCCAGCTTCACTGCTCCTGTCCTTAATGAAATGTTTTGCCCAGACAAGGCAGTTGGCAGCCAGAGGCAACAAATCATGAGGTCTCCTTACCCCAGAGCTGACATAGCTGCCTTGAGGAGACATGGGAGGGGGATACATTTTAATGTGTCCCAAAGTCTTCATGGCTATGTTCAGGAGTTTCCCAGTGCTCACATGGGACATGGGACTGTGCAGTACAGGAGGTCTGAGATTTTGATGCAGAGGTAGAAGTAGATGGCTTCTGAAAGATGTGCCTGGCTGACTTGACCGCAGTGAACAAGCAGCAGTTCAGAGGCACATTCACTTTACAAATTCATATTCTTTCCACTCCATCCATTCCCTTTCTTGATGCATAAGCTTTATGGGAAGAGAATTAGAAATTCCAGCAGCATAACTCCTAAATGGTCTTTGGGGAGCTCCATTTATAAGGTCATGTTTTCAGCTTTTACATGATGAATGAGAACCAATAAGGTTCTGTAATGAAAAAAGATTATGCAAAACAATTTACCTCTTCTCTTTTCAAAAGCAGTGATGGAATGGAACTTGATCATTTAGTTTTGTAAATGAAGGTAGAGGATAAAAGTTTCCCATTTTTCAGAAACCAGATGTCTATAAACTTTCCATAGTAAACTTTTCTTCTTCAGCTGACAGACACAGAAAGCCAGACTGTCCTGACAGCTGCCTCCTGCTAGCTGCCTCCACACTTGGCTTCTATACAGTCAGGAGGTGCAAGTTCCTGTGGGTGCCGGTGCCCAGTAGACAACTGAGGGAGCAGAACTGCAGGGTGGACGCCAGGTGGCGCTAGTGGAAGCCGTGGGCCTCTCCACACCTGACTCTCTGAAGCTGCAGAAGACTGTCTCTGAGTGGCACGTGAGGACCACCTCACCCAGTACCCAGAAGCATCTACCCCTCATCTGTTACCAACCTCTCAGTAGCCCACCTCCCACCTGACTTTCCCTAGAATTATCCATAATTCTAGGCCACCCCAAGATGCAAGAAACTTGCAGATGGGAAGTGGAATCAGGAAAGTAATAGAGTTCGCTGCTTTGGGAAAGTTCTAGGGTGCTGCATGCTTATATTCAGTACACACCAGTATGGCCATCCAGGTTAATACTAGTGACCATTTGTTTGGCCAATGCCCATGTGGGGCCACTGCTCAATATGTTCAACATTGCACCTGACGGACGGTACGTACTCAGAAGATACAGGTGTCATGAGGCACACACAAAGGATTTCCCTTGCCCAAACAGTAACTTCTATACTAGATTCTAGCAATAAAATGCCTCATTTGGGGTGTCTGTACATGCCTGTCAAGAGTTAGCACCTGTAATTCTCATAATAGCCCCATCAGGCTGGTATTAAAATTATGGTCATTTAATAGGTATAGAAAGAAAACAGAAAAGAGGTTCAGCAACTTGCTAAAGTCACACAGAGAACTGATAAAGATATCAGAGCTCTTCAAAGTAGAGAAGGAACACAGCAGACCATGGTGGTAGACTCTCGGTGCTTTGGTGGAGGTTGTATTATGGTAACTTGCACCTAAAGGGAGGGACGCTATAGGATTCCAAAATTCCAACAATAATGTAAACTAATGATACCTCAATTGAGAAAAAAAAAGATGTCAAGGCTCAAAGCAGAGCAAGATGTAAAGGCACAAAGGCATGTGTGTGCCTGTGTTCAGGCAAGGTAAGCAGGGAAATGTAGAACAATGATACATTTGCATAGGGCAGAAAAGAAGGTACAGAAGATCTTGAAATTCCCAACCCACCCATGCTAGCCCTGGTCAAGGGTTAGAGAATAAGTTGAACATTTTGGGGGGCACATAGGTTAATGTTATGGTCTGAATGTTCATGCACCATCACCACCCCCATTCAGATATTGAAATTTTAATGCCCACTATGATGGTGCTAGGAGGTGGGAACTTTGGAGGGTGTTTAAGTCATGATTAAGTCACAAGGATGGAGCCCCCATGAACAGGATTAGTTGTGGGATCCCTAACTTGCCTTGTTCTCAGGGCTGTTGTGCTGGTGCCGAGTTCCTGCTTGTCAGCTAGGTGGAGCGTCATGCAGGGGCCTCTCACCAAGGGCAAACACCCTGGTCTGAGGACATACTAGGAAACCAGCATCTACCAAAACAGCAGGCAGATATCAGATAGAGATAATACGCTTCCACTGGCAGGAACAAGGAGGCCCTCAGGCAACAGCCCTGGTCACTCCACCCTAACGCACATCCCTATAAGGCATCCCCATGCATGTACATTCCTCCGTGTACCTGCCCACCTTCTCTGAATATGGTTCTAAATATGAGACTGCCCAGAGATTGGGGCAGCACGTTTTAGGCGTTAGGCCCTCTAGGCCTCTCTCACTTGGCCTTTTTCTCATCCTGCGCCTCTTCCAATGCTGCCTCCCTGCAAGGCGACAATTAGTGTTTATAGGAGTGTCAGGGACGCCCCAGTACCTGCCCCCCCAACCCCATAGCCAATGTGAGTACTGGCTATGAGCCAGGAAGGGGACCCTCACCAAAACGACCATGCTAGCACCCTGATCTTGGGATTCCCAGGCTCCAGAACCAAGAATAACACAAGTTACAGTCTGCGGTATTTTATTACAGCAGCCCAAACACACTAAGGCAGTTAATATTCAGAGTTTTTGCCTCAAGGCAAAGTTAGTTCACTGTAAATGGATTTCAAACTCCCTGCTCTGCTCAGAATAACAACTGAACAGAGTACATCCATTGAGTGATTCATTTAATAAGTATTAAGTTCAAAATATTGCATAACACTAGGGATATAAGACTTGAACTGTGTTCTTAAGGAATGGTCTAGAGGAGAGATTAAATGACTGGGGATTATAATATCCTGAAGGAGAATGGAGAAGTGAATTCTCCTCTTACCTGTCCTCAGGTGGACTATTCTAAAGAGTATTCTACAGGCTCTTCAGCAGGTTCCTACAAGACTCTACCTCAACCACAGTCAGCCCAGCTCAGTAGTCTCCCCTTGTGTTACTCTCCTCTTTTTCTCGCTTCAGTTTTCTGTTGTCCTCTCCCTACTCGTATTCCTGGGATAGGAGTAACTGCCTGCAAGCCAGCCTGATCCTGTGCTCAGCTTTCGGGAGGAGTCTGGGACAGGCAGTTGTGTAAGAAATGTGCCTGGAGGCCAGATTTTCCACATGGATTCGAGACTTGGAATATCACCTGTCTGACTGATCAGGATCCTTTTGCTGCTGGTGAAGGTGACGAGAACCCTGAAGAGTGAGCATTGCCCAGTTACTAGGATGCCCGCAGTGGTAGGCAAACAAAACAGCTGGCCAAGCACAGGCTCCCAGTTGCCCAGGAGATGAGACAGGGCCAGTGGTCATTATCTATACATAGCACACAGCTAGCGACTTTTTACTGAAGACTTTAGAAGCTTTGGGGAAAAAAAACACAGCAATCTCAAGCTAATCAATGACCAATTCAACACTGAAAATAAAAGCACCTAAATATTCAAAGCAAAGATTAGTGAGCAAAGGGGGAAAAGACAGCAATATTATAATAATGCCCCATTTTTAACACCCCGCTCTCATCTATGCAGCTGCCCAAAGGGAGCTCTCCTGTCACATATGGCAGCAAGGGTGACCTCTGAGGGCATTACGTTAAGTGAGATAAGCCAAGTCACAGAGGGACAACTACTGCATGATTCTACCTACCTCAGACACCTAAAGGGGCACATGCACAGAAGCAGGGAGAGCAATGGCTGTGGCCACGCGCTGAGGGAGGGAGGGGAGGGCTGTGGCTCAGTGGGTCCGGACAGTCGGGCATGTTGATGAAACAGGCTGGGGATCTGCTACACCCAAAGAGCTTGCGGCCCTCCACACTATATGCTCCTACACTAGGCACTGAAAAAAAAAAACTGTGTTCAGGGAAGAGCTCTTGTTCTGTGTTTCTTACCACACTAAAAAAAAACCAACAAAACAAAAAAAAACCTAACTTAAAATTAAGATTTTTAGAAAGACATTTACCTTAACCTCAGTAAAGCATTTACTGCCCAAGAACATTTAATTAGGATTTAATTTTTCATTTTGTAAAAGGGAGCTGTCTTGTCTCTTTTAGCACCAGAAAACAGAAAGTTCCACATGGCAGCAAAGCCTCTGTGGGAAATCACTGGGCTGCACAATTAGGTGGTGCCAGCGGGAGTCACAGAAGGGAAGAAAGCAGAAGAGCAAGCAGTGCTGTGTTCACTGCAGAAAATGGGAAGAATGCTTCTCTTCATCCACAACATTATTTTCTTTGATTTTCTAGCAACATCTGGGATGAAAGGGAACTATTTATAGCACAAAGATTATTTGTGTCTTATTATCAAGTTAAAGCACAGTAAGGGCAATGGATAGTTTGTTCTCACCCAACCAATAATTGAGAAGAGTGTATTTAGCAGATAGTTACAGGCTGTAAGAAGAAAAGGATGTAAGCTAATAAATTAGAACTAATTGGGGGAAATAAGCCTATCGGTCATAAACCACAAATAATAATCATGATTAAGCGATGATGCTTATTTTCATAATTTTAAAGTAACATTGCAATTAACTAAGGAATTATAATGGAGCACAGGATATCATTTATTTTTGTTGCTCTTTGATGCCAAAAGACACAAATACAAGACTCTCTTTCATGCTGTTGATAAGGAAGAGATGTCAGCTTTAACTACCGCACAGGGCTGAGCCTGAACAGAGACCAGGGATCTTTAATCTCTGTTCTTACTTGGAACCCACCTTGGTTTTGCTTTTCAGAGGCACTACAGAAATATTTTTATTATTTGTTTTAAGATTTATTTACTTATGCATACAAGAACAGGGTTACAAGCCAGAGGTGTGGGGCATGAGAGGATTCACCAAAGGCAGAGAGGGGAACAGAACAGGCAAATCTACTAAAATGCACTGCTGAGGGGAGCAGCGGGAGAGACAGGAGAGGTCTGCTGTGCCATGTGGGTCCCCTCCCTGGCTGCAGTGGCTATGGATAGCATCATAGTGTTGCACAACCAAGGAGGCCCCCAGAAATATTTTAAATTGGGAACAAAAGAGGTGTGATATTTAGAATTATTGTTTGCTTTTGTATACGTTCACCTCTGGTAAACAACTTCTTTATGAAAGAAGCAGAGCTGAGCATGGGAAAACCACAGCTAAAACTCACGGTCAAAAAGTGTAGCCCCAAAAATATTCCAATGCATGTGACCTTGGCATGTAGAATTAAAGTCAGTTGAATTTGTGTGGGCTTCAAGAGAAACTGTTCCCATTACCTTAAGTATTGAATATTACTGAAATTTAGGTCATCTCTAGAAATAAGTTTTCTATGGGAGAAACTTATGTATGGTAGGGAAAACATCTACAGTGTCTGATTTTGTCATATAGTCATCCCCTCTTCTTCATGTGAGACCCTCTTCTCCCCATCCCTCTTTTTTTTTTTTTTTTTTATGAAGCCCAGGCCCCTATCCCCTTCTTAGCCCAGGGCATAAGCCCTCAATGTCTTATTTACTCTAGAAATGACAGTCATATGTCGTATGTAAATGTTTCACTTTTTTTTTTCTGCTTATCTGCCTCTTGTTAATTTGTTTGCTTGAGGGCCTCCCTGGTAGCGCAGTGGGTTAAGCAATGCACTATGAAGCAAACCGCAGCCACTGCAGCACGAGTTCAATCCCTGCTGCCGGCCAGGGAGGAGACCCACATGGTGCAGCAGACCTCTCCTTCTGTGCCCGCTGCTCCCCTCAGCAGTGTACTTCCGTTGATCTGCCTGTTCTGCTCCCTGCTCTCTGTGGTGAATCCTCTTACCCCCCACACCTCTGGCCTGTACCCCAGTGCTTGTGTGCATAAATAAATAAATCTTAAAAAAAAAAATTTGTTTGCTTGATTAGTCTGAGAAGAACCCAGAGGGTGGAGACTCATGTCCTCTTCACCCTACGATTACATAAATTGTCGTCATGGACTGACAACAGGCCATAGACAGGTTAACTCTGGATCTGGGCCTCCACTTGCGTTACTGGAGTTCGGGATCATTGGTTGAACTCCTGTTTGTCTGATCCCATTTCTTTTGTAGGGTGACTGTAAGGGTGAGTACTTAGTACAGACTTTTGGATGACCAAGGTAAATGCATGTTTTGATCATCCAATAAAGTTATCAGAAAGGTAAAAAAATACTGTCTGGCCCTGGTGACTGTTCTTTTACTCCAGATATCAAAGCTTGAGAAGAATAAAGAATGAGCAAAGACACCATTCTAGAAAGTCATTCTAGGACTTCAAAGGAATAGGGAAAATGATTCAGTTTATCACTAATATGACAGTTCAGTATTCTTCCTTAAGCACTTGACATATTGATAGTTTGCCATCAGTTACACCACATAGGTGAAACTGAGTTTTTAATGTCTCGTGTTACCTTGGATTTCTTAGGGAAATGTCACATTTGTGACGTATCTTTCAAGGGAGATGGGTTGCAAATACATTACATGAGATAAAAATCCACCAAGTCAAAGTCGCCCTTAGGGAAGCTCCTATAGGAAGCCACTATAACATTCACAACCCCCAACACAGTCCATGAGTCTCCCTCGTTTAAAACATGACTTTTTTCTTCTTCTGACTGAACACGAGGTAAATAAGTGACTTGCATCTGAGACCTGTGGCAATTTAAAACAAACAAAAACCTTAAAGTCTAGAATCACTCTGTATGAAATAATATTCCTGACTGAAGGAAAAATTAATTTCTATCCAGTTTACACACACCAAAGAATGTACACAGTAAGTGACTGGCAATCACAGGAGCCCACAATATTTCGGTTGTTGGCATATTCATTTTTCTCCTCATTCTCAAACTATTATTCCCACAATCTTAATTTCTCTCTCTTAGACCCTCCCTCTCCTACTCCCACTCTGTTAGCAAAGCACAAACAGGCGAATTTGCAAACATTCAATATCTCCTCCCTGTGCTTCCACCTTGGCCCTGCAGACAGACAACCTCAATCAATCATCACATAATTTCCTTCCTGATTCCCAGACTGGACCTTTCCAATACCACATTTCAGGCAACCACAGCCAGCTGACCAAAGCAGACTAGCTAAGTTCCATATGATTTTTAAAAAAGATTTTTATTTATTTATGCACACAAGAGCTGGGGCACAGGTCAGAGGCGGAGGTGGGGGGGTGAGAGGATTCATCAGAGACAGAGCGGGGAGCAGAACAGGTGGATCAACTGAAATACACTGCTGAGGGGAGCACCGGACAAGGCAGGAGAGGTCTGCTGTGCCATGTGGGTCCCCTCCCTGGCTGGGGATTGAACCCACGCTTCAGTGACTGTGGAAGCTCCACAGGGAGTGCTCAAGACTTTGTGCCACCAGGGAGGCCCTCCAAATGCTTTTTAAACTAATTTTTATATATTTAAGCTTTATTTCTGTAATTTCCTTTTCAATAAAGCATTAGATGACATGCTCTCTAGACCTCACTCTGAAATTTTATGATCTTTTAAGATTATAGCAAGATCAGGAATCTAAGGTCCACTAATCCAATCCACCTCATCTCTGTTTTTCTATGGCTCACTTTCTAAAAATGGATTTTACATTTTGAAATCATTTAAATATTCAAAGGACACTAGAGTGATAATATTTTGTGACAAACAAGAAATTGAAATGTTGGTGTCCATCAGTAAAGTTTGATTGCAGCTTTTCTGGTAAGCGTGTGGGCTACGAATGCTTTCACAGTGCAAAGACAGAGTCGAGTAGCTGTGCCTGAGACCACATTGCCCACAAAGCCTAACTTATTTACTAACTGATCTTTTATAGAAAAGGTCTGACCCAGGGCCTCCCTTGTGGCACAAGGGTTAAAGTCTCAGTGTTATCAAGCTATCACCAGCCATTGCTTCATGAGTTCTACCCGGGATATTGTCCTAGCTGTTTCCTTTGTATAGCATGATAGAACCCGCCCATCACTTTTGATCCTCTAAAACTTAACTACTCATGGCCTTCTGATGACATTGCTAGATTCATTATACACTGTATTCTTATAATAACTGAACTAAAGGAAAATGCTATTAAGAAAAATCACAAGAAACTATATATATGTGTATATATATAGTATTTATCAAAACCTTAAGTTTATGTCATTGGGTCACAAGAAAACCCACGTATAAATGGAGTCCCCCAGTTCCAACCCATGTTCTTCAAGGGTCCACTATACATAGTGCTTTCCTCCTCCACAATGCACTCTTGAACACATCACTCTCTTTTGCTACATGGCTTTGCATATGCTGTTCCCTCAGGCTGGGATGCTCTTCCTTTTCTCTTTGAACAATTCACTTGTCCTCCACCACCAGGACTAAGCTTGGATACTGTTCTTCTGACACTTGCTGACAGCCCTGGACTAGACTATGTGCTCAGAGAGCACCATCACTTCTATTTTCATCCTGTGTAAAATTGTCAGTTACTCTGCCCGAGTTGTTACATGATGAGCTCCTTATAATACTAATCTCTCCGGCTCTGAGCTGTAGACCTGACTCCTAGTGATGATCTTTCAAATGAGTCAGTGCTGATCGAGGTCCAGAGAGATGGACACACCTTCACACTTTTTCTACACAAGAGAAACACTGGGTGTGAAAAAAAAATGTGTTTTATTGTCTTATCTAATGTAATCATAATCAGACTCCTTGGAAGTGTGTATTGCTCCCAAGTTTCCATATTGTACAGGCAAAGAAACAAAAACTCTCGGGGTGTAAGTGACTGGCACAAAGGCATGAGGCCATGGGAAGTGGAATCAAGACCTGAATCCAGCTGTCTGAGATGAACAGTAGTTTTTCTCAACAACAAAACTCTACGGTGCATTTTCTGGAGAACAACTGAATTATTTAAAACCCAGTGAACGTTGTAGAATAAATGAGCACGTGGATGGAGACAGGCAGTAGACAGTGTGACTTCATTTCTTTGGTGTATTAGCTATTTCCTCATTCTCTTTTTCAGTTAATTATTTGCTCTTAATCATGTCCAACTTTTACTTTGGACACTGGAAATATTCTATTATCTCCTATTATCTCTTACTGCTTCTTCTCTCTCCATTAAACCATGTAGCACTCAGCCTGAGTGGTAAAAACAGCCTGAGAGTTACCATGAAAGAAGTAGTGAACTTGAAATTTCAGACTTTGTAAAAGCAGTTTAGAAAATGTAAACATCAATCATTCAATGGAGCTGAAAGACAAATGGCAGGTCTTCATAAAGATAATATCTCAGAGACAACTTGAAGGAGTTATTGTGTGCAGTTTCTAGAAGTGATTGCATGGAAGAAGTGGCCAAACCCAGGAAAAATTAACACTAAATTGAGTTCAACATATATTTATTGTGTGAGGCTCTAATTATTTGTTTTATAACTAAGGAGAATTTTGTTATTGTTCTGAAAGAACTTTTCAGTAACTGGGAATCATTTGCATATCAGACTACAAGAAAACAGAGAGAGGATGGAAAATACTTAATATAAAACTCAAATGAAGTCCATTTTCTGTTTGGCATGTCCGAGCCTTCTCTTTGCCGTTAGGTTTCAACCTCAGGCTGTTAGGTTTCAACCTCAGGCTGTTTTCCCAACACGTTTGGTTTTTCAGCTCTTTGCCATTCTTTCCCACTCCCCCCATATTGCTGATACTTCGGAACACTGTTTTTAAAGAATTCTTTCCAAATACTACGCTTCTGTGTGCCTGCATTCTCCCACCCTGGGATACCTGGCTCTGTCTAATGACCTTCCAATCATCCCCCAAAACAGAGACCACCTGTTACCAAAGCATCTGTTTCCTTCAAGCCAGTGGTCTCCAGGGGGTTCCACTTGATGACATCTGTCAATCCAGCCTGTGGTTACTTCTCCCAGCCAAAACACAAAATCCACACGTACACTGATAATTTCTTAAATAAAGGGTTATGTCCTGGGAATGGTTACTCTTGGAGGTATAATTTATCTTTTTTGTGTTTTCTTCCTAGACTAAAAAGGTAGGAAAGAGACTTTGTTTACCTAAACCATCTCTATATATCAATTTCTCAGGTTCAGCACTGGATATATAATGTTGAACAAGATAACTGACATCCCTACCTTCAAGGAGCCTGCATTCTGGAAGGAAACATAACGAAGATGTTCCATAAGTGAATTAATTATAGTTCATGATCAATGATAAGATGAAAGAAATGGAAGTGTACAGTGGAAAATGAAGGAGGTGGAAAAGGAAACAGCTTCAAGAAATTGAGGGAAATTCTCGCTGAGTTAGAGAAATACATGTTGACTAGTGAATGCTGAGGAGTCTAGAACCCAGTCAGACATAAAGAAAAGTCTTTCAAGCTCAAGGGACAAGTTCAACATGATCTGCAAATTGCATAAGGACCAGTGCGACTGGGGTAGACTCTGATGAAGTGGAACAAATTGGCAGAAAATGAACCTTACATAAGGGATGTCTGCTGGAGTAGAAGGTATCACTTTACTCTAGTTGCAATGGAACCTACCAGAAAATTGCAAGCCCAAAATGGGCATGATTGGATTGGGGTACTAATAATGTTTGTGTTTTAAATTCTGCATGCCTATTTATACAAGAAAACCTTATTAGTTTACTGATCACTTCTTTCTCCTCACCACTGGGGGGCTCCAGAGATTGTCTTAAATGTTTAGCCTGGTTAGATTTTCTTTGTGGGTGTCTCCTATCAGTTTCTCCAACAGAAATGTTTAAGATAAAAATATCAATAAGCATGTACAAACAACTGAATAAATAAAAGATTGCAATACAATGGTTGGCATTCAATAGGCTGCATATGATACAGTAATAAGAATCACTATTTTTCTATAAAGTCTATGGTATATAGTCCTTACATGACTAAATACATTAGGACTGATTCATAGTCTGCCTTAAGCCAAAGTGACTGCAGCAACAGATGAAAGAGTCATAAAATAAATCTGGGGGGCCCTGAGGCAGAAGCTAGTGCCCACTTATTAAATGACACTCTTAACAAAGGCCAGTTGCTGAGTGCTAACTCTGCTCCCCTGCTAAGGGCTAAGGGCATTGTTGTGTATATTAACTCATTCATTCTCCTTCCTTCAGAGCTGATAGGAATTTCTTAATGGAGTTAGAAAACTATGCTGGGGTAAAGAGGGCTTTGCCTTTGCTAACATCTCAAAGCTATCAAGTAGTAGATGTGCATCTGGATGAGAAATTGAGTGACTCCAAGACCCACAGCCTACTTTCTTGTTGAAAAATTTCAGGTTTCCAACAATTAGATGGGTATCTTATCTCCTGGGGAAGAGGAGGGGGGAGGGGACCTGGTGATACAGGTCTACCAAATCTGTAGTGCATCTCCAATGTCACCAGATACATTGTGAAAAATAAAACCAAGTTCCTTGAAAATTCTAATTTTTTTCTGAATTTCATTGTCTGCATGGAACTTGACCCAAATTCCACCCAAATTTGCAACATGTGTTCCTCAGAGGTTCCTCATAGGCATTAGCAACATGAGGTAAGGTTCTACTGAGCTCTTTCTTCTACTGACTTCTTCTACTGGTGTGGGCAACTCCCCTTCCTCAGTGAGAGTAGGTTAGTTGAAGTTCAAGGTTGTTCTGATTTTTTCATCCCTAAGGCAGGCTGTATCTCATTGTTGAGATAAGAGGAAGAAGAAGAAAGGAGTTAGGTCCTGGTATGACACAGTTATTCTGGAATGTTTGGTCAATGAGTAAATTATGGGGCTCTCCCTCATAAGGGGACCGCTGGCATCTTCAATAATTTCAGCAAAAATCACCATAGGCACCTTTTTACCAGCTGCTACTGAAAATGGTGAACAAAGATATCGGGGAACTGGAGAGACCAACAAGTGGGAGTCTGAGAAAGACATTTCAGCTGCAGACACGTTTTGTTCGACCACATAGTTTTTACCGTTTTTTAAACTTGTCAATGTTTAAAAATAATGGGAGATTTCACACAGAACTCCTCACTTCTGGCTTGTTTCTGTAGAGCTGAATTTTGGCAAGGCTGAGTTGGCATTTCCACTTTTGCAGGGGAAATGCTGGCATTGAAGAGAAGCTTTCCTCAAACTCACCCCCAGATTAGATTAGACTAGACCTGCACACTGCAGTTCTGCCTGCTCCCCATATGCTGCACCCCCCCCAAGTCAGTGAGCACCCTAAGAGTCAATTCACCAGTGACTTAACTGTGCAGGACTCTAGGGTCTGAGGGGAAACAATAGCCTGTTATTCCAGTTGTGATGGTTACAGGGATCTACCACGGCAGAGAACTCGAATCTTCCAGTGGGATTGCTTTCATCTGTGTGCCTGTTTGCTGTCCCCACCTCCTCATGCTGAGGTTGAGGGTGACAATAATGTGTAGGAAAATGGAGCTGGGGGTGAGGGACCCAGGTGTAGAAAATGTTCTCTCCGTTCATTGCTATATTATCCTGGGGAAATATTTTTCCTCTCTGTAACTTAAATTTCCCCAGCAGTGAAACAAAGAAATCTGCTAAACCATAATCATTAAAGATCCTTTTTGTCAGGATCTAGAAAATTATCTTCCTTCCTCTCAATGTCCCCCAGTAGTCTGAGGACAGTCTTACAGGAAATCTTGCCTTTCTCCCACCTCAGATCTACAGGCTTGTCTTACCAGCCCCATGCCCACCTTCTCTTGGCACTGCTGGGTATTTAGGGAGAGGAGAGGGTCATTTCAGGGGAGTTGGGCCTTCGTCCGGGAAGTTGGGGCGCACTGCCCTCCCCGGAGGCTCCAGACGGAGCCCAGGCGCCTTGGGATCTGCGCTTCTGGCTCAGAGCCGCGCCCACAGCCCTCTCCTCCCGCCTGGCTCCCCAGGCGACGCACCGGCCTCAGGCGACTGCCTGGCAGTTTCTGGGGAGGGCGCCCATCCAGGACGCCAGCGGGCTAGCTGCTTCCAGCCCCGGAGGGAGAGCGGCCCCTCCCGGAGGAGCTGCGGCTCTGGCACCGCTCGGACCCCACGGCAGCCGCAGGTGCCCGCCTTCCCAGCCCGGCCCGGCCGCCTGGCAGCCCCGTGCCGCTGGGCAGGTAGACGCCTGGCACTGCTCCCCGATTTCACGGAGTTCCTTTATCAGTGCCTGCTCCCCGGGTGGAAGCAGCGATCTGAACGTCTTGAAAGGTGAGTGGCGGTCTAGTTTTTGTTGTTGTTTTCATTTTCAGAAACCGCATACTAAGGGCACGCTGGAAAGTTACAAGGGAGGAGAAATAAGGCAAAGACAGGCAGAACAGATAACCCAGCACAACCAAACCGGCTGGGCCTAATCCAGTTTCCTGTGGATGCTGTAGCCCCACCTGACCCCCCCAGCCTCTCCCTGACTGGGGTCCTGAAGAAGACAGGCTTCCAGAAATATTTGCTGAATAGAGGGAGCGAGCTGTTTTTGCTTGTTTCTCTTATCCAGCTTTTAAACACGCAAAACTGCTTTGATAGTTGACTTTATCTCCCTAAAAGAAATTGAACATTTTTGCACAGATCAGTAAAATGTGTATTCACACAAGGACTGCTATGCAGCTCTTAAAAAGCACAAGTCGGAGCTGTGGAGACCCGCATGCCTGACTGAAGAGGGTAATGACAGATGATCACAGTAACATAAAATAGGTCTACTCGGCGATGCCATTTAGGGGACTTATTTGAGAACACACAGCATGTTGTAAAGTCATAACAAAATAGACTATGAAACGGATGCCTCAGTCTTGATTGTGGCTGTCCTGGAGAAGCATGAAAGGGGAATTAATTTGGGATGAGGGTTCAATCAGAAATGCTTAGCTGTAAGTGTCAATACATAAAAATGATGCAACAAAGCTGATGAATTAGAAAGAATTATTATGGAGTGGTGTTAATCTGGGTATTTTTAATATTTTCCTTCTTCCCTGTCTCTAGATATTTCTTAAGTATAATTTTCAAATGCAAACAACAAAATTAGTTGTGTCCACACGCTTACTGTACAATGAATCTGATATGTCCTATGAAAAATTGCAACTTTCTTGCCTCACTCCCTGTGTGCTCCAGTTCCTGATGACACCCTTTACCCAAGGAACCTTAGCAGCTTGGAGAAGGTCACCTGTTGACAGTCCCAGAAAAGTATAGGACAAAGGCCAAATCCTGGTAGCAGAGAAGAGTCTGTGGTTGCAAAGCTGATCATTGGCCAAGCCTGGAGAGAAAGTGAAAACTCGCTGTGTTACTGTAATACAGATTGCTCTTTCTGGTATTTTCTGAGTTAAGTAAGGAGTTTCATTTCCATGGGTGCTGGCTGTCCCTCTTGACATCTGGGAGGGATGCTAATGTAACACTGCAGGTTTCGTAGTGGAGGTCAGGAAGGAAGTGGGGTCTGGTAGAAGAGGGTCCTCCTCTAGGTCTTCCCAGTCCTATTCAGTGGAATGAAAAAGCTGTGTTTCCATTCTCCTGCCAGAGAAAGGTTGATTTCTTTCTGGCTATGAGGAAAGTTATCTAATTTGGTTATCCACATGGGGAGGAACAGACAATTCTAAACTGGATTGGGTGTGTTTGGTGCAATGGAGAACGCACAAGGCAAAAGTTCCATCCACCTGCCTCTTCCCTGCTTGCATATTTTAGCCCCCTCGTCTCCAAAGTCACTAGATTTGTAGTTTACAAAATTGTCTGGCATCAGAATGGAATTCTGAAATGTGACAAATTATGATACTAGTCCTCTGTTTGATTTGCAAACTTGCATGGTCAGTGTTTGGTATTTCTGATGTTGCAAGAAGACAAAGGGCTACTTGAGACAAAGTTGAGGTGTGAAGAACCATACAAGAATGACGGGATCAGGGTGTGGTGCTGGAACGCTGTGTACTGAGGTTTTCACATAACATAAAAGAGGATGTAGCCACTGTGGTCCTTCCTTGGTCTGGGTGTTCTCTTCGCAGTCAACTCTCTAATGTCACCTGTGGTTCACACTTCTCAGCTATTCTGACTCGAAATTCAGTAATAGAACACTAAGGGTCCCCCTTTCCTTTCTCCCCAACCCACAGTGAGGCTCTCAGGCATCCCACTTGCTGCTTCCTAGACCCCCTGTCGGTTGAAATTAAAAGCCCTTTGTTTTTCAGCCTGGAGAGAGACAGTTGAGTTCTTTCTGGCTCCTGGGGCTCCTATTGCCCCAGAGCATCCCCTAGCCACCTGTCACCCCTGGCCCTCCCCCACCTCCTCCCCTACCATTTCTGGTTGTTTCCTAACTGCTGACTCCTGTTCTTTCCATTTAATGATTCTTTTAAAAGTCCATAAGGCACTTTGCCAGCAATTGGCTTTTAGTATGAAAAGTAGCATTTCGTTAATGAGTCTGCCTTCCAAATGAAGGCTTTACTTACATCACCCTAATAGGAAAATGAGCTTTTCTTCTACACTTGCTTAGAAACTTCTCAACTTCTTTGGCAATAACTCATCCTTAGCCCAGGTTAGCTGGGGGCACTTTCTAAAGTCTACCTCTAATCTGTACTTCCTTCATGTGTAAAAAGTCCAAGAGGAAATCAGTTGACTGGTGTTCAATTAAAAAAAAAAGGAATACATGAAAAGGATATATTGCTATGTTAACAATAACAATAGTTAATTTCTTTATTTTCAAATGATGTAGGAGCCTAACAGCATGCTAGCAACCTTATATGCATTATCTCATTAATTATATTCCACAAGCCATATTTGTCTGATGCATGAGATTCGCTCAGGTCATAGGGCTACAGACTCTATGGTTATATAGGTTTGTAACCATAGGTTAAAGCAGAGATTTGGTATTATGTTATTTCTGCAATTACAGACCCGCTCCAGAATTGCATAAATCTGGATGGTAACCCTTTTAGATCTGTCCCCAGATCTTTCCCCAGATCTGTCCCCAGGGCCCACTGGGGCTCTGGCAACAACTATTTAGATGTAGAAGCAGTGAACTTCGATGGAAGCTGGCTTCCCCAGGTCAACAGTGCCCTCGTAGGCCCCCATGTCTCCCTCCTGGGTCACTTCTTTGCATTTTCACCTGGCTCTCTTAGGTTTTTGAGCTGTGACTTCCAAGTGAGCACTCTTATTTCACCTATTTTAAGTGTAAGAGGCTAAATAGCTGGCCAAAGCCATTATTAGGTATCAGTTTTCCAGCCAGAAGCTACTTCTCCTTGCCAGTTTCAGGGAAAAGGAAAATTCTCTAGGACTATGTTTTATTTTTTTTTAAAGATTTATTTATGCACACAAGAACTGGGGTACAGGCCAAAGGTGGGGAGTGTGTGTGAGGACTCACCAGACACAGAGTAGGGAACAGAACAGGCAGATTGGCTGAAATACACTGCTGAGGGGAGCAGTATGCAAGGCAGGAGAGGTCTGCCGTGCTCTCTGACTGGCAGCAGGGATTGAACTTGTGCTGCAGTGGCTGTGAATGCTTCATCCTGTAGTGCTTAACACCTTACACCACTAGGGAGGCTGCAGGACTATGTTTTAAAATAAAGCTATCAATATACCTCTTTTCAGGGCTATTTTACTCTCACATGCAACTTCTGAGTGGCTAACAATTATTGAGCACTTATGCCATGCTAATATTTTATTATCTCATTACATCACATTTAATTTGCCTTTATAATATATATATTAATTCACTTTTGAGGTATATATGAATATATTTGAAATATCTTCAGTGAAATTCAGTCACTTGCTGATATAGTAAAGGTCACACGCAGACCTCGTTCTTTGTAGCATGTTCTAGGACAGGAGAAAGAGGGTGTGCATCTGTATGACTAAAGAAAGTTAAAATTGTTCATCTGATATCAAAAATGTAAAATGAACATGTTCTCTAAAAAATTTAGTGATAATAAAATTTTATTTGATTGTTTTTAAAATAAGGCCCCATTTAAGCTTGTCTTTATACTTAGAAAATAGTTTGCTTTCCTCCTTCTTTATAAGTCCAGATCTACTATTGATAAGGCCATGTAGTAGATTCTTTCGGAGGTCTGGTGTCTGCTTTTTCTGACATTATCACTTTTAAGCACAAAAACTCTTTGTATCAGTCCACTTTAGTTGGTTACTGTCTAACTCCAGGTGCCGAGAGTAATCCATATTATAAGAACACCATTTCTTTTTCTCTCCTAGAAAACTAGCTGGAACTTGGGGCCCTTTTTTTGAGAGAAGATGAGTTTCCCTGCCCAGATAATGTAACTGAAAGACCCAGGTGTGAGCAGACGTGACCATGGGAGCCAATGCTTCAAGCAAACCAGCAGTGTTTGATGAAAATGAGGATGGTAAGTAAAATGTATTTGTGTACACAATATAGAATTTTGCACAATTCAAATATAAATTCCTACTTTCAAAATAAATTGCAATGTAGGGCCTTTTAAAGAAAGATGGGTCTGCGTGGGTAAGTCCCAGGAACGTGTATGCAAATAGCGTCCACTTTTGGGGACCTGGGGCGTCACAGGTCCCCGAAAGTCACAGCTGTGCCAGTGCAATTTGTGCAAAGGGAGCTGAGGTTGGGCACCTGATGGAGAGAGGATGCTGAGATCAAATGGTTGATTTGTTGTCTGTGCAGTTCCCTCAATAGCTGGAGTTACCCTTATTGCCACTTGTTATAGAAAATGTTTACAGTATCAAATTGCTTGTGACTGATAATCCATATTCATAGTATCATAGTATGAAGTCATGCAAATAGGGGCCTTCTGAGTTTCCGAGTGCCACGTTTCAGACAAATGCCACAATGTCACAGCAGAGAAAACAGAATCAGGCTTATGGGAGTAAAAGGAACTTTCAAGATCAGATTCAGTGAGAAAAGAGCACATGGACCCCCTGATTCTCTCATTACCCCATGGAGAGCCACGCCAGAATGGGACCTGCATCTCCCTCTGTCACCTTCCTTCTTGCAGTGGATCTACCAGTGGCCTCACCAGTATAAGAGATTTAGAGCTGTTTGCATGTTGTCTGGGGAAAAGGCTCCAGGTCCCAGCTTGTAAGTTGTCCAGGGAGTCAGGGAGCCCCCAGAGTCATTTCCAGGGAGTTCTGCTCATTAGATCACAAGGGAAAAGAACAATGAGCTGAAATTCAAGGGACCTGAGCCATAGTCCTACTGCCAGCTCCCACTGCTGCTCCAGAGTCTACTTCTTCACTCTGTCTTCAATATTCTCCTCCCTAAAGGTCTGAAGAGGATCTTTTTCAAGACCAGATTTTGTTTGACTTCCTAAAGCCACTTTGCAAAAACTGTGAAGCGGCATCGAAATCTTCGTTGAAAAGAGATAGTGAATGTTGAAACAGAAACCATGAAGAATAGTGGCTTAAACAAAGCAGGCCTGTTTTTCTTTCTGGGTAATAGTCTAGGCATAAATGATCTAGTGATCCATGGCTCTGAAGGGTAGGGACCCTGTCTTGTACAACTTGCTTCTGTCCTTCCCTTCCCATCTCACAGTGTTACTCTCAGCCTCAGGCCTCCGGGCTCACCCCCACTTCTAAATTCCAGCCCATGGAAAGGAGAAGGGGCGGTGAGGCTGTGCCTACTCCACTGAGAGGATGACCTGGCTGTGGCTTGTCACTGGCATTTACATGCACAAACCTAGTTAGGATTCTGGCCAATGTAGTTAGTGATCTTTTGTGTCCAAGAACCTTCTTAAAGATTTCTATTTTGTTACCAAAGAAGGCAAGAAGGCGCTATCTGCCACTTGGAAGCTTGCTGAGGTCAGTTTCTGAATCTTTGGGTGGACCCTTTTAAAAAACAAAATGTATGACTGATCAGAATGTCTTTTTCCCAGCTATTCACTATTAGTTTATTGTGGTCTTGCTTTCTAAGTGATAATAGCAAGGATCTAGAGACCAGTGATTTTACTTGATTTTTACATTTCTAAAATGGGAAGACAAACAAGTAGGCTTGACTTTTATTTGCATGGTTCACTGTGCTCCCCCTGTGGATTCAGAGTTAATGCCATGCATGAGGACGATTATCGGAGGGCAGAATAGGAGAGGCCAGCATCGTGCTTATAACATAAAAGCTTGGTGCCATTTTAAGATAATAGGGTAGTATTAGGACGAGAAAACACAGACACATCTATGTCCTCCTTGATACAATCGGTCTTTCTACTCGTTGTGCCCAAGAAAGCAACATGCCCAAATGGGAAATAAGGCACCACTGATCAAATTACTCCAAGGGACTCTGGCGGAAGTAGGATGGGTTAGAGTTAGGCTTAAGGATCAAATGGGTCTTTCTAAACATCTTCTAGGTTGCTACTTTTTTGTTGTCTAACCTTCCACCCTAGTCCAATAAGTGAGCAGCACCCATAAAAGGCAGAGCAGAGCAGAGCAGGATGTCTGTGCTTCCCTGGGCTCTGATCTGTTTGCACATAGAATTGGAAGGTAGTGGTAAGTAGAAGGACAAGTCTGCCGAGCAGGAGCATGTCCCCCTGTTGGAAGGAGGAACTACAGCAGAAATCACATGGCCTCGCCCTGGTGGAGCCCATGTGCAGGTGGTGGGAGGCCAATAGTGAGCAAGTTAACACACACAACAGGCAACCTCAGAGACTGTTAAAAAGGCACCCAAAAAGTGGCTGTGAGACACAAAGACCAATGGAATAGAATAGAAAGCCCAGAAACAAACCCACAAACTTATGAACAACTAATCTTTGACAAAGGAGCAAAGAATATACAATGG
>JAGFMF010012168.1:408191-420015 GCA_019455555.1 Galemys pyrenaicus | reverse complement strand
AACATAAGGGAACCAAAGGAGGATCAAGGAAAGGAATAAGAACAATAATAATAATAACAGCAATAAAGACACAGAAACCAAAAATGAGGAGACAAGGACTGACTGGGGACACCTGGGGTTGAGGGAAGATGGGAGCACGAGGGACTGAGGTGATGGTGCACTGGTGATATGGTGATGGGGAATACATGGGGATTACAATTAATGGCAAGTATATGTAAATTTTAAAATATTTTAATAAAAAAAAAGTGGCTGTGAGTGACCTGACAGAGAGGGCAGACAGGGATATGATGGAGCCTGGTAGACAGGAAGGTTGGGTTGGCCTATCTGAGCAGGTGACACCTGAGCAAAATCTGAAAGATGAGAAGAATAGTGCAAGCACAGGGAAAAGCCAGTCCAAAGTCCAAATAATGACAAAAATGGGAGTGAACTGTTGCTTAAATTATAACATTCTGACCAGAGTGAGTTTGTGTTTCATTAAGAGATTATATTTAATTCTCCTGTTGACATTTTTGTTTACAAAATCATTGAGTCTGGGGGAGAGGATACCACCCTCGGAAATTCTCTTTTTATAAATAAATCCAGTAAAGTTGATTTGATTTGCTTTGATTGCTGTGAAGCTTCTCACCAAGAAAACACCAAAAAATACTGACTACTCAAAGAACATTATGCCTATATCATTTCTGAGCTTCAATTTCATATTTTTATATAATCAAACTGGCCCACAATCTAGAGCACTTTAAAAAGCCAATTTAATTATTTTTAAAATATTGCTGAAAATAATCCCAATATGAGATGAAGAAATGTTTAATATTTACTTCAAAAGGCTCACTGTTCTCTGTATGTAAATTTGAGAAGACAGTTTGAACCCATTTTCCAATAAATATTTCAAGATTTCTTTCTCATGGAAGGTGTTTTGGCTTATTTTGAAGATAATTAAGGAGAAAGATAAAATATTATTGGATGCCCTTGAGATAAGCTGTTCTTGCTACAATTCGCCCTGACATTTCACGTTGTTCCACCTGATAGCTGATCTTGAAAGAGTCATTGTGTTAGTTACTTAATGTTGATCTTTAGTGGAAACAAGTATAAGGTTTACAATGCTGTTGAAGACTGTAAGGTTTATTTGATTACTGTTAAGTGAACCTGCTAAGGTAGATCTTAAACTATCATTTTGTATCTTTAACGTTTTAAAAAAATATATTTTTGTGTAGAAGAAGTGGGGTGTAGGCCAGAGATGTGGGGGGTGAGAGGTTTCACCAGAGATGGAGTGGGAAGCAGAACAGACGGATCTACTGAAATACACTGCTGAGGGGAGCAGCAGGTGAGACAGGAGAGGTCTGCTGTGCTAATGTGGGTCAGCTCCCTGGCAGGGGACTGAACTCATTCTGCAGTGACTGGCCATAGTTGCACAGTGCTGAGACTGAACCCCTGTGCCACAGGAAGCTTTATCTTTAATATTTCATTGCAAACCCAAGTCCTAATTACTTTATTGTGTTTTGGTAAAATATATATAACAAAATGTACCATTTTAACAATACTTTTTGTTTGTTTTTAATATAATTTATTTATTTATGTATATTTTACATCATTATTCATCCTTGTACAATGTTTGCTTTCTCTTCTCAGGTTTAATCCCTATAAAATTCTCACCACCAATTCACCCATACACCATCACCATAGTCCCTTGTGTTCTTCCCCTCCATGTTTTGATCCCTCTCCCACCCCTTCCCCTGAAGAATGTCTCTGATTTATAGTTGACTGTTAATTTGTTGTTGTTACTGTTTTTCCCCCAGATCCCTTACTTAGTTCCCCTATATTTCTCCTATAAGTTTTTCTTCTGACTTATTTCACTGAGCATTATCCCTTCTAGTTCCATCCATGTTGCTGTGAATAACATGAGTTTATCTTTTTGATTACTGAGTAGTATTCCATTGTGTTCCATTGTGTCTGTAGATGCTATACAGTTAATATGACCTATTCACAATTCTATCAATGAAATTAGATTGGCAGATGACAGATTTTATGGATTCTGTAAAAACCTGTATAAAAGCCTTTGAGAATAAGCCAAGGTCAATGACTACATAAATACATAAATACACTTAAAGCAAAATCAAGAACTCATTGGGTTAAAAAAAATCAATAAACTACCCTTTTTCTGACTTGTTTACCAAAGTGACTAATATCAGTCAGGGAACATGCTGACAATTGTGGCCCATACTCAATTACCATATGGACCCCTGAGAAATAATTAAAGATACAGAAAGGCATTTTACATTTTTTTGGAAGAAAAGGAGTAGAAGTGATACTTTTTTTTTTTTTAACATTTTTCACCCTTTCCCTTTTGTTGCTTTATTTCTACTACCTAGTGCCATGTTTTTTTGTTGTTGTTTCTGATTTTTTGTCTTATTTAAAAATCAGTGCTTAAAAGTCCAATTATTGAGGTTCTAATGCTGATTTGGGGGGGATTCCTTTAATGAATGGAGAAAGTAAACTTGTTTACATTTCAGGGTCTAGGCAACAGAGAATTTTGCAATTATTTTAAACTCTGTGTGTTTCCAAGCATATCCAGAGACTGTCAAGATAATAAAGTTGATTCTGCTAAACCAAGAGACAACTTTCTTCTGGAGTATAACAGCAAAGAAAAGTTGGCTTTAGATTTAAAAGCTACTACCAAGGACTCATCAATGCTGTGCGTTTTTAGAGAGCTCAATTATTGCATTCTTCTTTAGACCTGCAGAAAACTCAATGTTCTACTTTTATTTGGCAACACTGGTCTCCTAGGATATGTGGCTGATTCCAGCTTTCCTGCATCTTCTTCGGTGACAGAGGCAATGGGGTACTTCAAAACTCTGGTCCAAGAAAATTGGTCACAGATTTGCAATCCAAAAGAAATGGGAGGTTACTGAATTGATTCCAGCTATGAAAGACTTGGAAAATCTCCTTTGTTATTTTAATGTCTATGCATTGCATATTTGTACCTAATTAGGTAGGCAGATAAATTTCAGACTTTCTTCTCTCAACCTGGACTAAAGTTGTCTGATTTTATACTTACTTATTTTCATTAAAATGATTGGGAAAGTTAAATAAAAATTTCTCTGGTGAGAATTACTTTCTTAGAAAATTAAGTTATCTGGGACAGTCTAATATGTAGTAAAGGCATCTGTCATAATAACTTCAGATCCAACTGTCTATTAGCAAAAAAACATGCTTTTAACTTGTGAGAACTTTATTTCCCCACTCCAAGGTACTCGAAGTGTCAAACTAGACAGCCAAGGAAACAGACCTCAAATACTGAGCAAGTGATTCCAATTTGCATGTTCCCGAAGCAGTAGTTGTGAATATATGCTTAGGAGAATCTACGCAAAGAAATTTAGGAAAGTTACATCCTGGCCTTTGGAGAGTCACAATGAGAGATCACTGAAGACTCTGAAACGTTCTGCAATATTGAAACCTAAGCAGTCTATTTTTTTCAAACTTATTTCAAAATGGAACCATATTTTGTAGACAACCTTTCAATACCCTGAGGCATAGTATTCAATGACTTGTAATTTGGGGAACAAAATGTCTTGACCATAGTTACTCTTTTTCCATTGGAACATCATTTCTTCACATTGAGCCTCCTTCTGGTATAGTAGCAAGATTATGAAGTGGGACATCTGTCTAGTGGAAGGCTGAATGTGTTCTTCTGTGAAATCCTTACCAGTTCCTCACGTAGCACAGTCCACATCTAATTGGTTGCTTCTTTATTTTTTAAAAGAATTTTCATTCAGAAAGTGTCCCATGAACAAACTGTGGTAAAGTTGCTGGATGTTAATGCTTGTGGTGAACGAACGTTTTATCCTATCAAAAGCTGTATTTATTTCATCTTCATCTTGAAACACCATGTTTGAAAAAATGAAATGTGTAAGGTGATTTCAGTGTTCAGACAGTGATTGGTCTTGAATGAGAACTGGACTGAAGGCCTTCGGGGGATCTAGTTCTTGAGTGCTGCCAGTGCAAATTTAATTACAGTGGCCAGCATTAGTCTTAATTCTCCAATTCAGGGCCTATAAGTCTCATAGGGACTTATAGTCCCTGTTGCTATAGGACAATCTGTGGCCATTTCATCTGGACATACACACATTTTAAAAACCAATGATGGGATAATATTCTTGGGAAAATAGGACATTGACCATAGTTTATATGATGAAAGACCTGGAAAATTTATGACTCTACATTTTGAATTCAATAGACTGGCACATGCTTTGTTTTTTCCTCCTGAACAATTTCCTCTTTCCTATCTGGAGGCATATTTACAGTAAAATAAGTAACATTAACTTTTTTTACTTCAGAAACCTGTATTTTTTATGATTTCAGAGAATGATTTAAAGCAGGAGTTGGCAGCTTTTCTATGATAGTCCACAGGGTAAATATTTTATGCTTTTCAGTTCTTTTGGCTTTCTCAACCCAATTTCTCATGTGTTGGCGTTGGGGGAGGGGGTTCCATCACACCATCAAGCAACTCTCCACTTATCATCTGGGCATCCTGACATTCTACTTAATTCTGACACATGCATGCAGAGGTAACACCACGTTCCACAGGTTAAGGGCTTGCTCTTACAAGACTGTTCCCCTCAAGGACCAGTCTCTAGCCCACACGGTCACTTGTGCCTCTGATGTCTTGCTATAAATCAGAAGTTGCCAAGCTCCCACTTCAGGTTCAATTAATTTGCCAGATCACCTCACAGAACCCAGAGAAACATTTCACTCCATTCCTGGTTTATTCTAAGAGGGCCTAACTCAGGAACAATAGAAGGCAGAGATGTACAGAGTAAAATATGGGGGAGAGCTTGGCGTTTCCATACCTTCCTCTGGCCCACTATTCTCCTAGCATTGCTTTCTGTTCACCTACCAGGCAACTCCATCCTTCTTAAGGTTTTTGTGGCGGCTTCAGTATAGAGGCAGAATTGATTAACTCATTGGCCTTTGGTGATTGAACTCCATCTCCAGGGTGAGGGCCTGGAAGCTCCAACCCTCTAATATCATTTTGGTTGCCTGCACTGCCAACCAGCCCCATCCTTGCATGTTTTCCCAAAGTCACTTTATTACCATCACCCATGACACATTTATCACTCGCAGCATCTGTGAAATTGCAAAGGTGTTCTGAGCTATACATCAGAAACCTGGGTGAGAAACCAAATATGTAGGAGAAATGTATATTCAGTCATCGGAAAGACCAAACTATATTTTTCTTGTAAATCAAAGTATCTCACAACATTGCAGCTGTTCACAGTCTCCACTGTCACAACCACTAGCTTACCTACTGTGGCACGAAAGCAGCCCTAAATAATGAAGAAACAAATGGAAGTGACTCTGTTCCAATAACATTTTACTTGCGGACTTGGAGATTTGACTTTCTCATTATATTCCCTTGTCAGAAAATATTTTTCCCCTAAATATTAAAAAAACATAAAAGCCATCCTTAGCTTACAAACTGTACAAAAACCAAGGGTGAGCTGGATTTGGTCTGAGGGTCATTCTGTGCTAATCCCTGCTCTAAATCATCTTCAGATATGCATTTACATGTGCTGGGGTGGGGGTGTCTCTCTGATATCCATCTACAACTTTCTAACTTTACACTGAGTGACTGGGCAAAGAGATGGTTCTCTGTAGATGCTGAACTCTTCACTGATTCTTTTGGTTTGTCAGTGTGTGTCAGTAGAAGTACTTGGACCAAGAAATGTAGTGCACGCCTATGTTTATAGCGGCACTATTTACAATAGCTAAGGTACGGAAACAACCTAAATACCCCAGAACAGATGTGTGGATCGATATGAAATATACACACTGGAATACTACTCAGCAATCAAAAAGATAAACTCATGCCATTTGTGGCAACATGGATGGAGCTGGAAGGAATATCCTAAGTGAAGTGAGCCAGAAGAATAAAGATAAATACCAAATGGTTTCACTTGTAGGTGAAATATAGAGAAACCAAAAATCAGGCAAACTTTAAAACCAACCCTTGCAAGCAAGTAAAATGTTATTGGAACCCAAGTCCGCAAGTAAAATGTTATTGGAACAGAGTCACTTCCATTTGTTTCTTCATTATTTAGGGCTGCTTTCATGCCACAGTAGGTAAGCTAGTGGTTTTGACAGTGGAGACTGTGAACAGCTCAACCTGAGGCATGGGGGCATGAAGGAAGGAAGGAGAGGAAACAGGGGTATGTGTGTGTGTTGGGGGGAGCACAGTGGACTATGATGGCGGACTGTGGGTGCTTGGGTGGTGGGGAAACTATAATGATCACACCTGAGGGGAGAAAGCCTTTATTGTAAAAATGTTGAAAAGTTTATAAAATAATGGTATACCATTAATTTTGAAAAAGTGAAATTGAGTGCTTTAGAGGATATGATGTATTATTTTGTGACATTTATTATCTGATAGATGTTCCAATCAGGCTCAATGAATGGTCACAACCTATAATTCATTTGAAATATTATTAGGTAGAATTAATTTCCTGCTAGGGGCATTTATTCAACTGAAGGGCATCCAAAAATGGGTCCATTGATCCCCATCCTGCCCACTGTTCTACCTCCTGATTTGTTCTAAAGAAATAGCCAGTGTATTTCTGACTTCTGAGCAGATTCATGAATTGGGGTCCCGGCAGCAGGAAAAGAAGCTGTTGGTGCCCGTTGTTCGGTCTTGGCACCAGTAAGGATGTCAGTAAATCCCAGACTCCCCGGGGCACCATGTTTCATAAAAGGAAGTGCTGACTATTCAAGCAGATGCCATCAATTGGCCTTGGAGGCTGCATTTCTGGAGAAGTTCCAAACATATTCTGAAAGGACCTGCCAGCTTCCTCATGTCTTAGTGGCAACCATTTGCTGCCAACCATTTGCGATGGTAAAAGGGCTGAGACAGCTGAGTAAATTTGCACCAGTGGATCACAAGGAATACACTCTAGAACTGACCTTCAACCTTAACGATTACCCTGGGGTCAGAGTTACAAGCTGCATAAGTGGCTCTCAGACATTCTCTGTGGACACACGCCAAGCTATGGTGACTTTTTTTTTTTTTTTTTAGTTTGCAATGAAAAGAGAGAAATGAGGGCACTGTAATAAACTTCTCCTAAAGCTAAATATTTTCCAAATTTTAATTCTATTATTATGACTCTTCTTGTATGTATTTAGTATTTAAGGACTACAGAAATAGAAATTTGTTTCTATTTTAGAAAGTTTTTTCATTTTTTTAGAAAAAATTTTTAGACAGCTATTTACCTCTTTTGTTCCCATTTTTGTCATGTCTAAGGAGAGATAAGAATAGTATAGTTTGTGGAATTAGAATGAGAGCATCCATGAAATGTTTAGTAATTGCTCAATAAATGTTAGCTGTTATTACTATTATCATAACCATAATTTTAGTGCCCTTACTTGGTAAATCAGAAAGAACTCTGATACATTCCTAATATCGGCTGCTCATTTCTTCCCTACCACTGAGCTTTAAAGGAGGTAACATTTTATCTATGAGAATAAATGGAAGCGAGACTTCCAGGGAAAGCTGATGAGTGAAAGACATTACTCCACCTCTGTTCCACAGGAATTGACTGTACCCAGAAGTCATGTGTGCCCCCAGAAGTAGAAGTGAAGGAGGAAGTCTAAAATAAGGAGTATAGTCAGAATAAATACTTTTAAGTTGGTCATATCCCTTCCACTTTGTCAATAGAAAATGGGAAAGACTAGCCATCTCTACCCCATTCTGTTGTGCATCCTCTGGAAAGCAGAATCCTTTAACCAGAAAGAGCTGGCACCCTGAGGGTGGGGGTGACTTGTGGAAAGTGGGGGAGCAGGTAAATTCATCTTGAGCATTTAGGCACCCAGTCTTCTTTCCCATTCGACTCTCACAGCATTGGACAGAAGTTAGAACCAAGAAGAGCAATGCCTTCAAATTCTGAAGGAAAACAATTTCCAACCTAGAATTCAACACTCAGCCAAACTCTCAAATGTGTGTGAATAGAAATATTTTTCATATGTGAAAGGAATAAAAAATGTACCTGTCATGCAATCTTTCTTACAAAGCTGTTCTAGGATGTACTGTACAAGAACAAGGGAGTAAATCAAGAAAGAGATAGTCCTTAGAAGCAGGAAATATATACTAATAAAGAACAGCTAAGCCATCCCCAGGAGCCAGTGGGTCAGGAGGGCCCAGGTATGACAATGGTGAAAGAAGACAAAGCATCAGCTCAGTTGGAAGTCCCCAGTAGAGACATTCCCAGGGAGATGGAGGTGTGACGGTTGCACTTGAACTTTTTGAAAAGGAATGTAGATGATCAGAGAGGAGTTTGAGATTAAATTAAGCAAAAGGATATAGAAAAGTAAGCAAGCAAGTACACACTTCACCAACACAGTTATTGACTCCAGGGGAAACAAAAAATTTTGTAAGAAAGGAAAACTAAGCAAAAGGATATAGAAAAGTAAGCAAGCAAGTACACACTTCACCAACACAGTTATTGACTCCAGGGGAAACAAAAAATTTTGTAAGAAAGGAAAACTAACCATAGTTTACCACAAGGTTTAGATGCCTGTACCATTTACATATTCATAATAATGGAAATGTTGTGTATTGATATTTCTGAAATTATTATATTCAATACAGTTTATTGGAAATTTGGGAGCATGCTAGAGTAAAGCCAAAAGATCAAGAAAGTGAGTTAAATCCTGCCTGCCGTCTTGGAAGTTCCACCTATACCATCTTGAAAACACAATAATTAGTACCTAAAACTGAAAAAAACATTAACCAGAAAAATCATACTACTTAGTGGGTGTGGTCAAACCTGCTGAAGCTGAAAGAGATAGCAGGGCTAGCATCTTGGCTAGGTGAAATTGATGAGTAAGAAAATGGATTGCACACAAATATCAGTGTTTTATGGTAAACTTTTCAGTTCAATTGTGTATACTTAGATTAAAAGAAAAACATTACAGGTAAAAATTAATCAACATGTTTAGATGACTTTAGATGACTTTGTTTTTCTTCCTGCTTTTCTGCATTTTTAATGTTGAAAGCATATTAGTCTTATTACAAAATAATCTTCATGGTGAACAAGAACTCAAAGCTCAGAAAGGTCAGGTACCTTTCCTAGTCTTCTTTATCTTGCAAATGGTAGGATAGGATTTCACAGAAATTCTATCTTACTCAAATCCCTTTTTTATCTTTTATCAAAATACTCAATCTTCATTGAAAACCAAGAAGCAAAACTACCACACCACAATCATCTCTCCCTCATCCCAAAGGTCACAGGACCAACTACCCCAAACACTAACACTCAGTCACTTCATTTATCTACTTATTTGCTTGTGTATTTATTTACAGTCATCTAATTCTAGAGAAATGAAAGACTGGAACCCAAAGACACATAGAATATAACAAAATAAAAATCAGGCAAGGGACATTTGGTGTCCAGGTTATATGTCTTTATGAATACAAGTCACAGTCAGTTTCCTGAGGCTGTTTTGGTACCAAGCTCCTTCTGCTTTTCCACAGTGACTAGCAGAATTCAGATGCTTAATGAATATTTACTGGTTTGACTAACTAGCAAAGCCATAGCTGCTTTAGAAGTTAGTTTAGCTTTTCTCCCAACTTGCATGACTGTCTTAAAGAAATATAAGTGAACTGTTGACGGAATAATTCACAATTCTGACTTCAAATATCATTTTGTTTCAATTTATGAGACTTGGTTGCCTTTCTAGTCTGCCTTCCTCCTAACCAGTAATGCCACTGTTGGACATTTAAGAAGTGGCTAGAATAAGTGCTTCCCCTTTTGTCACTTTCAATGCATCATTGGCTTTCTCCCCAGGTTTTATATTATAGATGAAAGTTACTTGAGATGGTATGATATTGGAGACTGTTCTTTCTTTGAATAGAAATAAAGGCATAAAGAAGATTCATTCTCTCAAAAACTTTCAGCTTGTCATTTTTCTGAGACCTCACCTGACCTTAATTAAACTGGTTCTGTTAGCAGAAATTTATCAGCAACTTGGCTGATAATCCTCTATCATTTTCATTAAAACTCAAAATGACTTAAAAAGAGATTTGGTTCATGAAATGGATTAATAGCACAATGAAACGTCATGCTTTCTAGGTCCCTACTATAGACTTGGAGATTCAAATGTCATCACAATCCCTATTCTAGGCTGCTGGTGGAGAAACCACAGTGAGTTATTGGATCTGCTCAAGATAAAATCTTGGACTTGCAAATAAGTCCTGGTCAATATTTTTTAACACTTCCATGGACATAACATGTAACTTATCCTCATGTAATAAGTGTGAGGAATTCATTGCATAGATTATGTCACTTTGAAACTCAAGAGAAAATTTACAGAAGTGTCCTCCAAGTTATTTTCATCACAACCCATAGTAAATAATATACCAAAAATAACTATCTTACTATCTAGTACATATCTATTATACACATATAAAAAAAAAACCTGAAAAACAGTTTCAGAGCAGCTTCAGAGGCAATTCTACTCTTAAACTACATTTGAGATATTTCTGTTTTTTTCTAATGCATTCTATCCCATTGAAAATTTAAATAGTTCTTATTACTAAACTTGTAAATGTGTTCCATGGTTCATTAGTGACCTTGGCTCAGTTTGAAAAACACTTTTGTTAGAAGAACCAAATGTTCACAATGTTCATATTTATGAGAAATGATTATTTGGGGGTTCTTGTGTACCTTTATAGCTCAGTTTGATTTCCTAAGGACCAAACGCATATACCTCATGGCACAAGGTTCTGTAGGCAGGCAGAGTTATGTCTTCATTGACCTCAAGCAAGGTGCTTTCTGAGTTGTCAGGGAAACCAGGGTGAACACAATACTATATAATCCCTGCCTTCCTAGAGCTTATGATCTAAGGGATGAAAGAAATTAGAACTCAAGAAATTGGGGAAGATAAGTCATTCACTGGACTATGTTAAGTAAATTGTTTTGTTAGCATTTTAAGAAATGTTTTCTTATCTAAGAGGATCTGTCCCATTTTTTACAGATGAGGACATGTTCAGAGTCTGTCATTTATCACAAGCCATATTGTTATCTTGAGTCTAAATCTAGGACTTGGTCAAGTAGGTTTCATGCTAGAAATGAAATTATTTGGGAGATTACAAAGCAATGCATAAACCATATTATAGAAATTTCTGACCTTCAGAAAGCTTTAAAAATCTTACGAATTCTCCTTACTCATATTTTTCCTTCAAAAGAAGTTCATCAAATTATTCTAGAAGAAGATAAAGGAGATTTTTTTTAAAGAGTGGTACCTTCTAATATTTCACACTCTTTGCTGAAGAAAGCATACAAAACCTCAACTGGAATTTTCCTCATCAAAACCTGTATTTCAAAATCCAGAAAATAAAGAACATTGTCTCAAGACAAGACACCAAAGGCTGACCCATCTGGGAGAATCTGTTCCATGTCCACTCACCACCAAACATTTCCTGAGCACTGACCCAAGAGACCATGCCACCTCTAGTCAGCTGCTGCTGCTGATGCCAGGAGCCAGATTTTTTTTGGGGGGGGGGGTGATATAAGTGGGGGAAAGAGAGGCTAATTTCAAAGTTATTTTTTTACATCATTGTTTATATTTGTACAGTTTTTTATTTCTCCCCTCAGGAGTCCCCATAGTTCTCCCACCACCACAGTACCTGTGATCCATCACCATGGTCCATTATAGAATCTTAAGTTTTAAATGGCTGAGGCAATCATCTGTTTTTGGGCATTTAGGTTGTTTCCAGGTCTTCCCTATTGTAAAGAGTGCTGCTATAAACATAGGGGTGCAGGTATTCTTTTGAATCAGT
>JAGFMF010012168.1:396106-408141 GCA_019455555.1 Galemys pyrenaicus | reverse complement strand
CCATAATGGTTGGACCAGCTTGCATTCCCACCCGCACTATAAGAGAGTTCCTTTTTCTCCACATCCTTGCCAACATTTGTTGTTGCTACTTTTTTTGATGTACCATTCTCACTGGTGTAAGGTGGTATCTCATAGTGGTTTTGATTTGCATTTCTCTGATGACAAGAGAAGTTGAGCATTTTTTTATGCCTGTTGGCCATTTGCATTTCTTCTTTGGAGAATTGCCTTTTTAGCTCTTTTGCCCATTTTTTGACTGTTTACTTTGTTTTTGTTTAGTCTGGTTAGTCTTGGATCAGGAAGATGTGGTACATATACGCAATGGAATACTATTCAGCAATCCAAAACTATAAACTGGAGTCATTCATAGGAACGTGGATGGAGCTGGAAGGGATTATGCACCACGAAATAAGTCAGAAGGCAAAAGAAAAATACCAGATGGTTTCCCCCCCTAGGGAGAATGTAAGGGAACCAAATAAGGATCAAGGAAAAGAATAACAACAATAATAATAATAATAAAACACAACAAAAAGACAAGGACAAATTGGGGACACTTAGTGGGGATGGGGGAGGGAGAGAAATGAGGGAAGATACATGGGGATTATAATTGATGTCAAATATATATAAATAAAGAAAAAAAATAAATGGTTGATGCAAGAAACCATATCACCTCAGCACCTGTCAGTGAACTTCCTACATACATGCTCACTCTGATGTGTCAGACATCTGTGTCCTGGGATCTGCTCATACTATAATCTCATGAGTTTGATCATTTCCTGGTTGGGAAAATTAAAATCATTTAGCTACAAAATGAAAGGGAAGTGATAGTGAGAAGTTAGACAAGGAAAAGCTTTTCAAGTGCCAGTCCTCAGTAATGCCATGTGGAGGACCAGGTCTCTTCGTCATTGGCTGTGCTCAGAGAGGCCCCTCCCAACCTGTCATCGAGGGGCCATCCCTGCTCTTCCAGCCTTCCAAGTTCTTTCCTCCGTAATATTTAGGAGTCTCGATTATTCATTTATGCTGTGACTGTTTATCTCATGATTCCCTCTTCTGATGGAGCCTTCGCTCCACTTGCTTACATGTAGGTAGAGATTCCATTTCTACTCTCTTATTACTATAGACCCGCCCTAGGCACTATGATTAATGCAACAATGTTCAAATTATTTACGGGATGAGCCAATGGGCCTGGAACAGAGGGGATAGGTAGTCTGGAATGTGGTTTTCAACTAGGTACCTGGATGTAGCCCCAAATTTACTATTTCTTAGCTACTACAGAATAAGGGCTAGTCACTCACCATGTTCTTTTTGTTTGCTTTACAGTCAACTTTGACCACTTTGAAATCTTACGAGCCATTGGGAAAGGCAGTTTTGGAAAGGTGAGAACCAAAATGATGAACAGTCAGCAGGATTATGTAGCTCAAGAACAGAGAGTTCCAAAATGTTACGATTACTTAGTTATTGGGGTCACAGAAATGATTATTCAGAGATGTTTCTGTACTGGATTTATGTGCCAGGCAACTACATATAAGTATATACTATTTTCAGAATTATTTCCAAGTCAAATCCATTTACTTGGATTGGAGCTTAAGATTTTGTGTCTAAAGGAAAGAGCGAGATTCCATGATCAACTTCAATCAGATGTACTTTCAGTAAGAGTTGACGCTGGAAGTGAAATCCTTTCTCATGGAAAAGAAACCAATTGATTTCTGTTTATTTCCCAGCTGTACCATTTTCAGACACCATGAAAAATAAACATAGCAAGTCGACTTTTTGGAAGAATCTTCTAGATAAACATCCCAATTATTAGTTTCTTGGTAGAGATATATTCTGAGAATAATATTTCACGTTGAAATTGCATTGTAAAATCACCTGATGTCAACATTATCATATATTACATGAACCTTTGAAAGAATTTCAGACATATGGGCATTATATTTAGTGTTTTCCCAAGTTTTACAGTCATTTTTGTTTATATCACCTGTATTTGCAAACAAATTCTTTGCATAATATTGTTCAGCTTGACAGTTTAACCATACCCATTGTAGTCACCAAAGCAGAATAGGGCGCCATTTGCTCTTGAAAGATTCCTGACAAAGAGCCAGCTATTTTCTTCAAAATGCTGCCCAAAGCAAGTAAAATTCAGCAAATTTGTTTGAGAAAGCAGAGATTCAGGATTTGATCTGGTACAGGGGAAAGTGAATTTCCCTCTGAAATAAAAGTGGCCACTTGAACATCAGAGAATGTGTAAGTGATAAGGCATGCAAGTCATTCCAAGAGCAAGTCTCTCGTTGCCATGATCCATCATCTCCTTAATCACCTCCGCACTCTGGCTTGCA
Organism: Galemys pyrenaicus; assembly: GCA_019455555.1. Lineage (NCBI taxonomy): Eukaryota > Metazoa > Chordata > Mammalia > Eulipotyphla > Talpidae > Galemys > Galemys pyrenaicus. Next base: position 405,808 of record JAGFMF010012168.1, on the reverse strand, counting down.
CCACTAGGTCTGCATTGTGCAGAAGAATGATACCAAGAAGATGTATGCCATGAAGTATATGAACAAGCAAAAATGCGTGGAACGCAATGAAGTGAGAAATGTCTTCAAGGAACTCCAGATCATGCAGGGTCTGGAGCATCCCTTCCTAGTTAATTTGTGGTAAGTGGTTTTACTGGACCTCTGAATGGAGCCACCCCCATCTTTACCCCAAATATTACTACATAAATGCTTATTGGTTTCTAGATGAGTATTTGCAAAATCCTCGTTAATTTCTTCCTTATAATTTTTTTATAATGAAAAAAATTCTGGTTTTCTTGTCATCAATAAATACTGCTTTGTTCACTTAACACAGTACATCCTATCCTTGAGGTCAATTATTTATAATTAAATAGGATGACAAGGAATGAGTTCAGATGTCATCTTCCTCATTAGAGACTTTTCCTCCCATTAATTGTGGGGCGGGGGATTTGGGTACAAAGTATGGCATCAGCGGCTTAGATGAGATTGACCTTTAGAAAGGGTACAAAAAACTTCTCCTTAAAATGAGTGGCAATTATACTGGTTTCTTTGCAGCATGCATCTTAAGCAGCCACATCTATACCTTTGAGTTGGAATAAGATCAGTGCTACCTTTCTGAACACCAAAAAGATTTTAACAGAGTTGGAGCAGCTAGACATTAAATGACTGTGATTTGCTCTCAAGGCCATTATCATAATCCAAGGCTTAGAAAATGGCAAAGAAGCTGCATTATCTATTCCTTCTGCTTTTTTCTTGTGCGTGGAGGTCTCTCTGTGGCTTGCTCATTTTGCTCTACATTTTAATGCATCCATTATGTTAAGAGCCAGTTCATAAAGCTAATTCAGTATGACTGTTATTTAAATATGCATACTAAGCGGTCCTTACTAGTAAAGACAAAAAAAAAAAAAGTCTGTATTCAGAGAATACTAATGGAGAAATAATTGAAATGTCACTGTGTTTCAGGGCATTCCTCCAGAGGAATTAGTGAGTAAACTAAGCCTCCCTCCACCTTTAATTAATCCAGCTCACTTAGTATACAATTTGTTCAAAGATTCCATGGCATGGTTAAAAAGAAGACAGTTCTGTGCGATTTGGAAATAGGTCTATTATCATTTATGTGCTACTCAGACATGATAGAGTCTAATTTTGGCTCAGAGTCAGTATGTTTAATCAGAATCATAAAGTGACTATTCAGAAGACTACCATATAAAGAGTTAAAAGAATGCAGCTTTTTCTTTTCTATCCTTAGCAATCATCAAATTGCCTTTTTTCCACCTCACTCCACCCTGAGCTTGACAGGTTCTCTCACTTCGTAGCCTCCCTTTGTTGAAAGTCACATTTTCCTTCTTCAAAAGCTCAACCAACTAATATTCTACTTTTCAGACCAGGCACCCTTCACAAGGACACAGTCAACATTTTGCCTTTTCTTGCTTGTCTCTCACCACTCTGGAGGCAAAGTGGAGTCCTTCTATGCCTAGTTTTTTGTACCATGGGTGTTATGAGAAGTTAAATTGTCCAAAGTTTACAGATTTTGCTATTTGCTATCTTGGCGTCAGTCCAGATAAAATTCTGTGTTTCACTGACCTGGCGATAATGTGACATAAATTCTACTGTGGCCGAAGGGAAATTCCCCAGCCCTTTGTGTTCCTCTCAGGCTGGTTGAGCAAGCAAATTAACATCCTAAATCGGTAGAAGGAAAGAACAAATTTAGTTACTTATAAGGAGGGTCCACATGGATATAGATTCTAGAGTAAATTGGACCAACTGACAGTACCCCTTTGTTATCAGGCAGTGTGAGGGGCACCCCAGAACCCCCAAGTCTGCCCGCTCTAAATATATTCTGAGTTCATTACAGCAAGAGAAAACATACTCTAGTGCATGGGACCATTAGCAGAAAGGAACTTTAATACAATTAGTGTGCAATAAAGAGAAGAGAAAGGATATAATTTCCAAATCTATAACCCAAAGTTACTCATCCCCTGTGGCTAAGTGTCCAGCAAAATAGGGTCCCAAAGCAGGGCCACTGAGGCTCAAAAGCCTGCCACAAGTCTCAGGTACCTCCTGGTGGGGCCCCATAGGAAAGAGGTAGAAAGGGTCCAACGCTTCTGGGACAGAAGGAGCAACAGCAAAATTGAAATAAAAGCAGCCACTGTTAACTTCCCCAGGGGCCTCTCACCCACATCTGGTTCAATCAGTCCAAGACTGAAAAGCAAGTGCAGTTTCTTCACATGTCTCTTTGCTCCTCCAGGTATCCTTCTGGCTCCCATTCTTTCTTCCTTCCCCCAGTCTCCTCTCCAGTTTTCCTCCTCCCTGCTTAGCTCCACCTTTCCTTAGGTGGGGCAGGGAAATTGGAACCTACCCTTTCCCTGGGGACCACTCTGTTACACCTTGAGCTAAGAATGGGCTAAGGGTATAGGCTTCAAGAAGAGAGAATGGGACCCACATGGCAAGGAAAAGGTGACTCATATGCCAAGAACCATACCCTCTGTCATTACACATTTTCCCTGCCACACAGATTTCTTTGATAGAAAGGTTACTTCCCCTAAAAATCATAATTTGGTGTAATAACCCCAATTTTCATTCCCCCAGACAGTTAAGACAGTAATATGACTCCTCAGAGCCTGCAGGGCCTAACTGCTCTCCGTTGGAAATAAATGACACGCCAGAGGGACATGTCTTGGAAGGCCAGTCCTGGACATCTGGGGAGGACCATCTTTCAGTGCCGAACCGGTGATAGTGGACACATGTCCTGTGCTCACTTCCCACAGTAACACCCACTGTGGGTCACGGGGCACCATGAATGCTGATAGATGACAGAGAAGAGCCTCCCCCACAAGTAGAAGCTGAGAGAGTGGCATTCCTCAAATTATACCAGAAAATGCTTGTCATTCAAACATTGAAACTAGTATCTTCAGAGTATGTTGATGCCTTCAAATACTCTACTTATTAAGTGCAGCACTGGAAATGTAAAGTCTCTCTCTAGTACTACTAAGCAATCTGCAGTCCTCCTGGAGGAGGACTGAGTTATCTATCATTTTTAAGACACATGATTGCAAGACAGGGTTAATTGTTTTCGGACTGAAATGAGCACTTGCAATGCCCAGTGTCGGCCCACAGCGAGCACCTGACAAATGATCCTTCTATCCTTCTTTCCTTCCTTGTTCCCGTAAGGTGGCACAGTCTGAAGGTGCCCATTTATGCACATGTCAGGGGCCATCCTGAAGACAAATGCAATTGGTGCTTGGCTCCAAGACCACAAGAGAAACTGTGTGTGTGTCATTATATCATTACATCCCCAAACTCAAGGAGTAATGTGATGAGCAAAATAACAAAATCTGAGCCCCTGCTCCCTTCTCTTCCACTTTCCTTGGTAGGCTATGTAGACCTCAATACTGCTTTCAGTAATCTTTTCATGGACTCTCCAATGTCCCTAATTTCTGGGGCTGCTAATCTTAGGAAGTGTGAAAATGTGTGTGTGTGTACATAAGTACATGCATGTGTAGGTGTAACTATGCACATGTGTAAGAAGTATGAATACTTTTTTCCTCCTTACATTCAATTTTAAAAATAGAAAAATTCTCCAACGAGTGCACCAAACCACCTTGAAACACCTACAGACATTTTGGTATGTCCCTTTCAGTAAAAGATCTGCATTTGGTTTTGGTTTTGGTCATAAATTTACCCACTCATTCATGTATCGACTTACTGAGCATCATGAACAAGTTATAATTCAGATGTTGGGTGTAATACAGGCTACGATTAGATTTGAATTTCAGATAAACCACCAACATCTTTGGTGTATGCCCCAAATATGGCACAGGATGTTTTTACAAAAAAATGATCAATTATCCAAATATTTTTTAAAGATTTATTTATTTATGCATACAAGCACTGGGGTACAGGCCAGAGGTGTGGGGGGTGAGAGGATTCACCACAGACAGAGCAGAATAGGGAGAAGAATAGGCAGATCAACAGAAGTACACTGCTGAGGGGAGCAGCGGGCACAGCAGGAGAGGTCTGCTGCACCATGTGGGTACCCTCCCTGGCCGGCAGCAGGGATCGAACTCGTGCTGCAGTGGCTGAGGTTTGCTTCACAGTAGGTTGCTTAGCCCACTGCGCCACCAGGGAGGCCCCACCATTATCCAAATTTCTAACGGATGGGGGCATCCTGTGTATTTGCAAAAGCTGGACACTCTGACTGTAGCAGAGACCCCCCACACATGGGGATGCAGTGGTAAGCAGCCTGGATAGGCCCCCTATCATGTCCGACATTATTGTGAACCATGAAAGGCTGACAGTAATCCTATAATATAGAATCATATGTATTGTATATAATCAATAGATAATAATTCCATGAATCTATAAATCATGACACGCACACCAATGGGTTCACAGACAGAGAGGGAGGTGAGCATGTGTTGGGATGTCTCAGAGAAGGGAATTCACTCTCCTGGGGGCCAGTAATGTGAAGGGTAGAGGAATAGTCTGAATTAAAAGTCAACCTTCCTGGCCTCCCAGGCCTGGCCCCACTTAAGAACACCCTGTCAGATGTAGGCCAGGTTTTCAAGTGAAGACTGCCAGGCAGGGCAGGCTTCCAGAAAAAGCAAATCTAATCTTCCTGCTAGTATCTCCCTGAGGGCTGCTAACAAAGCCCTGGCAACCCAGTGCCTGCAAACAAATAGGTCCAGGTCCTGCCCAGTGCAGTGGCTCCCCAGGAGGCCTTTGTTAATTGAGATTAAGCCAGCAGCTGCACAGGCTCCTCTCCCCTCTCCCCATCCCTCTTGTTCCCAGAAACAGAAAAGCTTCACATGTGGCTTCAGGAAATTAAGAGCGAAGCTTGTGTGTTGTAAGTGGAAGGAGCACCTGGCTTACTCCTTCCACTTACTCCTTCCCAGGGAGTGGGAAGAGGATGCCTCAGGTGGCTGAGCACAAATAAATGGTTCCCAGGAAACCACCGCACCCTCCATCCACTTTGACTCAAATAGCCAGTTTCTTCGTGGAATCATAGACTATGAGAGCAAAGGTGGCCCTTTAGAACTACAGCACCAGTGACAGCTCCCCTGCTTGTTATTACTTTGGGTTTCATGTGTCATCCCATTCATTCATTCTAACAACCTAGGGAGTATTAATTCCATTTTACATCTGAAGAAATGGAGGCTCAGAGAGGTTAAGTCATTTTCCCACAGCCACACAGCCAGAAACCAGCAGACCCAGGACTCAAACCCAAGAATCCTGACGTCAAGGTCCCTGATCTTCCTGGTCATGGTACCAGACCTCACATACAGCTCATGAGACTCCCTTAGAAACAGGGAAGGAAACAGTCTATTCTTTGTCTTTCACACTCCGCAAAAATACAAACTGCATAAGGCAAGTATATTTGTATGTTTTGTTCACTGTCACTTCCTAACTATACACTAGTGCCTAGCAGAAAGCAGGTGCTCAAGAAATACCTGCTCAATGAATAAAGTGAATTAATGGTGGAACCAGGCACTTGGCTCCTCTTGCTTTTTTCCCATCATACCACTGCCACCTCTTGCACACTCACAAACACCTCTCATAGAATCACACCCACCCTTGGCACTTTGCATGCTCTAAGGGAACTAAATTTGAATCCCTGCTCCACCACCTGTAACTAAGGATCAAACAAGTTAAATCATATATTTTGCTGGTTTCCACACCCATAATATGGAATAATAGCAACACCCATGTCAGGCAGTACTGCTGTGGATGAGGACAGACAAATAAAGCAGCTCACACAAAGCAGATGCTTAATGATGAATTTAAATAAGGCACTTAGGGGGACCTCTCCAAAAATGAACCATCCTCTCTGGTAGCCAAAAATTCTGAAAAGGAGAAGTGCGCCTTATCCTTTTCAAATAAGTCTTTGTTTTTGTTTCAATTACTTAAAAAATTTTAAATATCTATTTTTGTATCAAGTATGAAAATACAGAAACTTCTAATGAGATGATAAGTTTGTATATTGGTTTCATATTGCTTCTGTGACAAATTACCACAATTTAGTGATTTCAAACAATTGGAATTTGTGATGTAAAGCTCTTTTTCAAATGAAGACATTATTTTCCTTTTGTCCTGCATTACCATTTGCACCAAAAGCTCACAGACAAAAACAACTCAGAACAAAGATTACTTGTGGGGCTAGAGATTAACTACACAGGAGCATGCGGTAAATTTTTGGAGTCATGGAAATATTCCATTATCTTTGTTATGGTGTGGCTTACAGAAGGGTATATATTTATAAAAGTTCATGAATTTATACACTTAATACTTGTGCACCTCACGGTAAATGAATTGCACTTCATTCAAAGAATGTGGAAAAATTTAAAACCCCACAATTTTACTCTCCTAGAATTCTGGGAGTAAAAATGTACAAAAGGAGTCTCACTGGGCAAAATCAAGTCCCTGGCAGAGCCTTCTGGAGACTCTCAGGGAGAGCTCCTCAGGTCTTCCAGCTCCTTGAGGCCACCTGCTGGCTTCCATTTCTGGCACCTTCCTGCATCTTCAGAGCCAGCAGCCAGGCATCGTCAGCTCTCTCCCTGAGTGACTTCCTGCATCACTTCTTGTCTTGTGATTACAATGGACCGATCTGGAGGTAATAATTTTCTCATAAGCCTCAACTTTGACCTAGCTAGACTTGAACAAAACACTAACATCATTTCTAATACGGCTGCATCCCTAAGAGGGCCCAAGCTCCCCTCAAAATACTTGCCTGAGAAAATTCCAGGCTGCCAAGAGAATTTACCATTCTAGCACCCTTTGAAGGTGGGGGCAAGGAGCCTAACTTTGCTTAGTGCCAGTTAACAAACCTGTGTGAGTTTCTCAAGGACCAATCCCCTTCCTGCTTATTGCAACTTTTCATTTCCCTGGCTCTAAGGGTCCTCACTCACCCACTCTTTATTTTCTCATCCTCCCTTTTAAAATGCCCTCACCTGCAAAAATCAGAGCTGAGGTCAGTTTTCACTAGACTCCTCTCATTGCAAAATGGTGTTACTGACAAATACCTGCCCTCACTACTTTTAGTGTCCAGCTACATTATTTTAGGAAGATGTGTGATTAAATTAGGGATCTACAGGAGGGAAGTTTATCCTGAATCATTTAGTGTTGTCATAGGAAGAAATCATCCCTGTGTCCAGTCCAGATGAGCTTAGATAGGTAGAGAAAGAAGGCAGCAGTCCCTGGAGAAAAACCTAATAGAGAACAGTGTTATTGTGTGCTGGTAGCTAGTGATTTTTCCATACTAGTTCTTGAGTGGTGGACTAGCAGATGGGAAACTGAGTCTTGATAATGCAGACATCCATTTATTCATTTACTCATCAATGTTAGAAGGGGTTCCTTTAGTGCAAATGACATAAGAAGCTACTAGAAAATTTAAGCTGAAACGAAGTTCCTTGAAGAATAGGTTATAGCTTATAGCCTCAGAAATAAAACTGGAGATGCAGGTCTCAGAAAGGTGTGGCACAGAGCAGTTCTGAGAATGTAGGTGGCAGGAGCTCTTCGAAGAGCTCTTAAGCCTCTGTTAAAGGGGATGAATCAGCATCAACCAATTTTCCAGCCTTGTGTTACCCACTCAGAGTCCCAGGGGAGAATCCAATTGACCTTCCTCAGAAAACATGGTGCTTTGGGCTAGAAGAAAGAATTAAACACACAACACCCTGATTGTTGGCTTGAGTGACTTGGTGAATGATTATGGAGATCTGAGAGAAGCATAATTATGGTGGAAATCAAAACCTGTTGCTGTGTGAATTTTGAGCTGCATCATAGTCAAATACAGCCGTTGAAAGGCAGTGAATTATGAGCACAAAGTGATAGCCCAAGTTCCAAAGAGAAGTCCAATAAAACACAAATATGGGGTCCATTGACCTATAAAAGCTATTTAAGACAAGGACTTCTCAGGAGCAGCTTTGGAGAGAGACTGGCTACATATCGAAGAAAAGGGTTGAGGAGTAAATACCTGGAGTATTCTTATAGTTCTGATAGGGAGGGGAGGCTTAGGAAACCAGACAAGGATGGAATAGGCAGGAAGTGAGCCAACAAGATAGAGGTCAGTCAGGAAGATGCGGCACCCTGGAATCTAGAAAGAGAAGTGTTGCTGAAAGGAGGGAGCACAAACTATTTTGAGACATCAAGGAGACAGTGAACTGATCGCAGACTTGGGAGATAGAACTATTGTGACCTTGTCAAGAACCAACTCCAGATGGGAGACAAGAGACCAAAAGAGTAGCTTGATGAGAAAATGGAAAGTCATTTTATTCTATCCTGGGGAAAAAATTATTTTGCTATGTTTTTAGATTCCTCCACATTATCACAAGCGGCATCAGTGTATGTCATTTATTATAGTCTATTGTGTGAAAATCCCATGATTTACTTATACATTTTACTATTCATGCACATTTGGGCTGATGCCAGGTTGAGACATTTACAAATAGTGTAGCTATTATCATTCTTGCTTGTATTACTAAGTATATGCTAAGTATATAGGAATAAAATCTTTAGATCCTAGGATTCATCCAGGTTTAGCTGATAAACAATTTTCCAAAAAGGTTGTATCAATTTATACTCATGTCAGCAACACATGAGAATTCAAATCGCTGTCCAGCTCACCAGCATTGGCCTGTGTCAGTAATTGCACGCTGGGTGTCTCCTTGTTGTTTGATTTTGGGTTTCCTGGGTCACTTACAAGTCTGTGCACATCTTTGTATGTTTATTGGCCATTTGGAATTCTCTCTTGAGAAGTGCTTGGTATTTTGTTCATCTTTTCATTGGGTGCTACTTTTTCTCATTGATCTGGTAAATGTTTTTTATATATTCTATGTCCAAAACTTTTGTTAGGTAGAAATTATTTGCCGTTACTTTTTCACTGTCATTATAGTATCGGGTTTTTGTTCTTAAAGTTAAAAAATCTGAATTTAAATGAGGTGTAATTTTTTAATCTTTTCCTTCATGGGTAGTACATTCCGGACACTGTTTAGGAAATCTTTGCTCTTACCAGGTGAAAACATTCTGTCCGATTTCCTAGAAGCTTTGCTGTTTCAGCTTTTGCATTTACATCTATACTACAGAATCAAAATTCTTTTTTTTCCCCCACATAACCATCTATTAACCCAGCATCATCTGTTGAAGAGTTTTAATCCATTGGACCACAGTAACCTGTTACTTAGTCAAGCCTTCAACGCTTTGTTCTATTGATCTGATTCTGTGTTTTATACATTTTTCACACTCTCTTAATTCTTATACCTTTATACTGGTGAGAGAATTCAGTAATATAATACTTTTCCTTCTGGATTTGTCTGATTATAGTGGGCCCTATGTAATTTCATGTCAGTTTGTCAATACGCATTTTAAAGCTGCTAGTATTTATGTTGGGTTATAATGAATCTGTATATTAAACATTCCAATTCACGGATTACCTACATCTCTCTGTCGCTCTCTCTTTACCTACCTACCAACTTAGGTAGCCCTTATTTCTCTCCTTAGTTTCAATTTTTACTGTGTTTATTCAGAAGTATTTAATATTTTGATATGATCACAGACCATAATCATTTACCACATTTTTTTTCTAGTAGTTTGCTTTTTTTTTATTAAAATATTTTAAAATTTACATATACTTGCCATTAATTGTAATCCCCATGTATTCCCCATCACCATATCACCAGTGCACCATCACCT
>JAGFMF010012168.1:371959-390167 GCA_019455555.1 Galemys pyrenaicus | reverse complement strand
GAGGGAAGATGGGAGCACGAGGGACTGAGGTGATGGTGCACTGGTGAGATGGTGATGGGGAATACATGGGGATTACAACTGATGGCAAGGATATGTAAATTTTTTTAAATTTTTTATATTAATAAAAAAATAATAATTTGGTTCCTTCAAGTATTACTAAGAATAAAAGAAGAGAAGGTCAAAGAAGTCATAGAATAAAAAAAAATTAAAGGCACATAAAACAAGGACAACAATAGTTCTTGTCTTAATCCATTTATATCATCCAAATACTACATAAAAGTTATTTTCAAAATAGGAAAGCTTATAGAACAACCAAGGAAATGTGAACATTGAGTAGCTGATGCCAACTACTAGTCTAGATCATTTTTTAGATTAGAAATGGACTCATCTATGTTCCTTTCCTGATGAGTCAAGATATAGTAGTTCTATCAGGCTGGAAGGAAACATCTCTGTCATACTAGACTTGAAATATAACGATATAAATAAAATGATTTATAATCCTGGCATTTAGATAACTGATCATCATTTTTTCAGAAAAATGTTGTGCATGTAGCAACTTACCTGTCTAATATGTTTATTTTCCCTTTGTGGTTGTATATGTCCTTTTTTTTAAAAAAAAAAAAAGATTTTATTTTTGTATAGGAGAACCTCAGTATAGGCCAGAGGTGTAGAGGGCAGAAGGAGGGGCAGTGAGAGGAGTCATCAGAGACAGTGAGGAGAGCAGAACAGGCAGAGCTACTGAAACACACTGCTGAGGGGAGCATCAGGTGAGGCAGGAGAGGACTGCTGCGCAATGTGGGATTCAACCCAGGCGGTCCTTTTCTAAGATATTATTTTTAGGTACACTAAGCTTCTGCATAAACGTTGTTTCTTCCTCACTTCTCATTATAGAACATCTGAGAAATCTTTTTATCTTGGAATTTAGATATGTCTCATTTTTTAAAATAGCTGATAATCCATAGCATGAATTTATAGTAATTTAATTGGATGCTCCCTTATAGACAGACATGCAAATTGTTTTGGATTTTACATGATGTAATGAATATCCTTATAAGTATGTTGGTATAATTTTTCAAGAAAATCCATAATGCAATTTCCTAGCAGTGAATTTATCAGATTAAAAACCATATATATCTTAAAGAGATATTTAAAAGTGGCACTCAACAGAAATTTTCCATCCTACCCTTCCTCCCCCAAATGTGGGAGGGTTGGTGGGAACTCATTATTCAGTAGCCTCCAGCTTTGATAGAAATGTTCTCACACCGATATATGAATGAGTGGAAGTTATACCTATTTGTTAAGATTGCAAATTCTGGGCTTCCCTGGTGCCGTACAGATTAAGTCTCAGTGCTCACTACCACTGGGAAGTCCTGAGTTCAATCCCCGGCCTGGGGAAATTCTGGGCTTCCCTGGTGCCGTACAGATTAAGTCTCAGTGCTCACTACCACTGGGAAGTCCTGAGTTCAATCCCCACATGGCGCAGCAGACCTCTCCTGTCCCACCCGCTGCTCCCCTCAGTAGTGTATTTCAGTCGATCTGCCTGTTTTGCTCCCCACTCTGTCTCTGGTGAATTATCTCACCCCCTACATCTCTGGTCTGGATCCCAGTACCTGTATGCATAAATAAATGAAAATATTTTTTTTAAAAAGATTGCAGATTCCTTCTCTCACAATTTATACCAGAGAGAGTTCTATTGTTACCACTTGGCGCCACTGTTATCCAAGCCATTAACCTTTCTTTTAGCTTGACTTGTGGCATTTTTGTTAACACACAGGTAACATCACAGGAGACTGTGTTGAAATAGGATTTTTATAAACTGTTAAGATAGGATTTTTGCAAACTTTGGATTTTCTGTGTTGTCATGGGAAATGAATGAGGAAAATGGTTTTTTTTTTTTTGGCAAATTTCACATTAGAGACATTTTAGAAAAACACTACAGAACCATAGAAGACAAAATATGATAGGCATTGCTCCAGAGAAAGTTTGTAAAATTCAGATTTCTACTGAACTAATGAGCCTATCAATGTACCTGACCTGCTCTCTGCCCTTTAGTCAAGGAGCTTTTCTCACAAAGCTAAGACTTTGCCTAAACTGTGAAAAGGCTGTTCTGAGCACTCCCTGTTCAGCACCTGAAAAACACAGATTAATTTGTTGTCTCATTTTAGTGCACAGGGCAAGGCTGGTTCTTAAAAAAGCTCAAAGTTTAAAAGTTCCTTCAGGGAGACCCTGGCTCAGGATCAAGTATGTCCTACCATGGCCTGAGACCACCTACAAGGCATGCAAATGGATCTTGAGGACTGAAGGGACTTTAAATAATTATCCCACTCCCTGGCAGATATTTATAAGCTGCTTTTTATCTTGTGAACTTTACTGGTCGCTGTGGATACAGGGTTGTGTGTGATCTGTTGTGTGTGATCTGAGGTACAGTTCTGATCCTACAACGGCCTAACAGGTGATTCCAGAGCAAACACCTACACCCCCTACACCACAATCACTTTTCCCATCTTCAGTGTCTTCTTTATCGTGACTTTATGAAGTGGCATATTTTACACATAAAATTTACCTATTTCAAGTGTGTGATATGGCATGACGGTTCTCATGAGTCAGCAATCATCAGCATGATTCAGTTTCAGGGCCTCACATGTAGGGCTATGACCCACTGAGTTTGGTGTTGTGTACTGGGTGGAATTTCTCCTTTTTGGAGGTAGATATCTAATTGCCTCTGCACTTTCTTTTTTTGAAGATTTATTTATTTATGCATACAAGAGCTGGGGCACAGGCCTGAGTCCAGGGCAGTGAGAGGATTCACCAGACAGAGTGGGAAGCAGAACAGGCAGACTGACTGAAACACACTGCTGAGGGGAGCAGCGGGCGAGGCAGGAGAGGTCTGCTACGCCATGTGGGTCCCCTCCCTGGCTGGAGTCAGGGATGCTTCATAGTGCATTACCCAACCCACTGCACCACCAGGGAGGCCCCTGCCTCAGCACGTTTTAAACCAGTTACTCTTTCCTGGCACATTGTCTGAAATCAATTAACTATAAACATTTATTTCTAGGCTCTTAATCCCTTCCTTTTATCTATCCTCTGCCCATACCGCACAATCTTCATAAGTGTATAGCTTTACAGTGCATTTCAGTGTTTGACGACGAAAGTCCTCCAGTTTTTTCTTCAAAATTATTTTGATTATTCTAAGTGTTTTACATTTCCTTAACCTTTTGAGGAGTTACTTTTTATTTTAGAACAAAACAAAAGGTCTGTTGGAAGTTTAAGAGGGATTATACTGATTTATCGATCAATGTGGGCAGGATTGAGACCTTAACAATATTTGAGTCTTCCAATACATGAAAATGGACTGTTCCTCCAATTATTTAGATCTTCTTTAATTTTGCTCAGCAAAATTTTATAATTTTGTGTACCAGTCTTCTATTTTGTTAAGTTTATACCCATTTTATTATTTTTGATACTTTTATGAATGTAAATGTGTTCTTACTTTCATTTTCAAATTGCTCCTTGCATGTACAGAAAAATAGAATTCATTTTTGTATATTGATCTTCTATCCTGCAACCTTGCTGTTGTTTTTAGTTCAGATAGTTTTTGTGTTCTCTTATGATTTTCTATATCCACAATCATATTATATTTCCCTTTCCAGTGTGATTTTTTTGTTTTTGTTTTTGTTATGCTGGCTCGAGTCTCTACTGAATAGAAGTGAGAGCAGATGTTCTTGCCTTGTTTCTGATCTCAGAGGAAAAGCATTCAGTTCAATCTTTCCCCCACTGCATTTGATATCCACTGTATAAACCAGTTTAGGTTTATCACTGATGCCCTTTATCAGACTGAGAAAGCTCCCTTCCACCCCAAGTTTAAGATGGAAAGGAGTTTGCATGCATCATCTTATATTTTGTTAAATGCCTTAGCTGTATCTGCTAAGATGATCGTGTTTCACCCATGTGTTAACTGACATTCAGATATTAATCCTATATATGGTCATGGTGCATATATTTTTAATGTACTGATGGACTTGGTTTGCTAATTTTCTTGGGGATTAATCTTGATGTCTTATGATTCGCAGAAATGGGGATGACATTATTTATCCCATAGCTTTGTAGCAACATTAAATACACTGATGCATATAAAGTACTCAGCATGGTGTCTGACACATAGTAAGAACTCATTAATGGGAAGTATGTTGATTACATGATGACCATAAAAATCTTTATGCAATATTCTCATGTGAAGTAATAACTGAATACAACAAATATTTCTGCTAATAGCAGAGTGGTATTATATTCATGGGTGTAAGGAGAAAATAGTTATTATAAATGTTAATACTTGCCCATTATTTACTATCTTCCAGCACTATTTTAAGCACGTTATGTGTGTAAAGCCACTTAATCGTCCCAAAAGCCCTACGTAGTGTATACCATTATGTGGGGCATGTTGCAGACTTAGAGAACCTACTCCAGTTTCAAAAGGTTAAGGGACTAGAAGCAGCCTGACTCCAGAACCAATTTCTTTGCCGCTACACTAAGTGTCACGCTTTGTACTAATTACTTGACAAAAATTGTATCTGATTTATAAACCCTTTGCCACATAATGCATCCAATTATTCCCAAAGTGCACATGTCCTCTCTGAGGCCCCGTTTTCTCTACAGGCCTTGCTCCAAATTCATGTATGAGTCTTAAAACCAGTTTTATCTGAAGCTTATGTCTTTTCTACTTAACTTTTCTTTAAGTGTGTTTATCTCTGATGAATCTACCAATGCTTTTTCCTCCAAAACCAACAGCCTTTAGATGCCATTCTGATTCGTTCATCTCCCCTGCTCTGCTCAGGGGGATGTCAGAACTGCCAGTGCTCAGGAAGAGTCTAAAGGAGGGTTTGATGCAGTAGCTCTGCAACAGGCAGCCTCCCCCTAATGTCATGGTTTTATTTTTTTTTTAACCCACCCACAGAAGAAATATATATTTCATCCTAACACAGTAGATTCACTCAGAGACCCACATTATATTCACAGAAACAGAAGTTTCAAAACAATGTTTAGCCTTACAGGTTATCACATTTTTCCTATATTAATTATTCTGTTTCTTTAGAAAAAGTGCTTGTCCCAACTAACCAAACTGATTTCAATACCCATTACTAGTGGTATGACTCACAATTTGAAAACCACTGTATCAGGGAGTATTTTAGATATTTCTTAATGCTCAGGTTCAGGTCTAGATCAAGCCCTCCATGACACAGCTTCCAGCTGCTACTTCTTTCAATGTACTTGGTAAGGGATGCTAATTTCTAAAAATAGAACTTAGGGAATTATTGCAGACCTACCTCAAACTTGCGTTTTAGCCTTGCTTTTCTCCTTCCTTTCATTTAGTCATTTACTAACTTACTGTTTTTTCTATGATTATTTGTAGAGGGCATGCTTTTTTTATTTATTTATTACTGCGGAGTCAGGGTGAATAAAAGTAGGCCTGTATCCCGATGGCACAGAAACAGATGCAGTTCATCAAAGGTAGATATTTTCAAATTGTAATTGTGATATTTTCAAATGATGATAGAGTCTTGGAGCAAGATTATATGGCCTTGTAGGTAGCAGGGAGATCTGATTTAATATGGGGTATTAGAAATGTCTTTATGAAATATGATACTTGGGCTGAAACTGAAAGATAGAACATAACCAGGCAGGCTAGCGTTTAAGTACTACTCAGGTGACGCCATATCACAGGCTCCTAAGCTGGAGAGGCACAGCTAGCATAGACAAATGGAAGAAGAAGATCTTCAAGATGAGTCTAGAAAAGGAGCCAGAAGGAGGGTCTCATAGACCATGGAAAGAGATGAAGGGTTTTACAACCTAGAGAGCAAAAGTCTCATTTTTAAGTTACTACTTCTGTATATAGAATGGAGAGGTCCAAGATTATACATGAGAAAACTGGAAACTCAACTGAATGGCGTGGTAAATCTCTAAAGAATAGGCTTCCCTAAGATGTGTCACTTTGGCACGTGGACTATTTTGAGCTGAGGTTAACTGAAGCCTTCTAGACTCATCAGAAACGTTGACTACCACTTTAAACATCTAAAAGTTGAAAATTGGGGGTAGAGCCAGAATTAGGAATTTTAGCAGAAATAACATTTCTATCAAAGAAATATATCTATACAGCAGGGCAGGCATCTAATTATAGTGCTAATTACACGAGTCATCCTTTCATCATCACAGGAGTCCCTTTTCTCTCTTCTTGAAAACCTGGGCCCCCATGCCATTCCTAAACTCGGGATATATACCTTCATTTTGTCCCATTGGCTTTAGAATCGATATCTGCCTAGATTCTCCATATACTTGTAATTAAATTTGTTCTTTTTTTCCCTACTAATCTGTCTGGTATTAATTTGATTCTTTCACAAGCCCCAAAGACCAAGAGAGGTGGGGTAATAGCCCATATCTCTGCTGCTACAACCTGATGGAGTACAGTCAGCTGGTGGTCTTCTGTTACCTACCTGCTCTCTTCCCGAGCTCAGTTTGCAATGCATTTCACATACGGTGGGATCAGACTTACTAATTTTGGAGATGTCAAGTAAGAATTGAATAAACCATGATCTAGCATAGCAAAAAAGTTTTACAAAAGTTCAATATGAGTCTATTGTGCTATGAGTCTAAAAGTGATGAGTCTAAATATGATGAGTCTAAAAGTGATAAATGAGTGAGGTATAAGGGGGCTCCTCTTCTTTGAATTTTTTAAAGAAAATGAGATGATATGAATTTGCATCTTCCAGTTATCACCAAACTGTACTAAGTACCAAACTATATCTTACAGGATAATGTTATAAAAAATAAATGTGTCATCTTCCCTCCCTCTGATGGTTTAGGATATGCAAATAGGGGGACTTCAGGTCTGATGTGCTGAAGCAAAAAGATGATTTTTAGCAGCCAAATCTGATTCCTTGATTAAATGTATATTTATACTGGGCAAGGAAAGCATGTTGCCTCTTGCCTGGGCTCTTCTTTCTTTGATTATTAATCCCTGCATGGCTGAACACTGTTATTAACTTGCTCCTGGCTCCTTAATCTGTCCTTTGTATAAAAATAACTTCATCCAAGTTCCAAAAAAATGTGTTCATTCATTTAGGGTGAATTTAATAGAACTACTAGCCCCCCTTTAAGTTAAATGGGGCCTCAGGGGAGTAGTCCTGTGCACTGGGGCAGGTTCTGAGCCCCACCCTCTCCTAGTGAGGAGCTGGATTGGGTCAACGCCTCTGTGCTAACCCAGTCTGTGAAGCTGTTGCCACTGGCTTCTGGATAACGTTTATAGTTAGTGTTCTCTTCTCCCTTTTAGGTACCCAGTCCTCTCTGTCCCTATCCCATTTGCCAATGATCCATAGGAATTTGCTCAGGTCCCCTTGAGCTGTCCATGCTTCTGTGATTTAATTTTTTTAAATTATATTTTTATATCAATGAATTCTTCAATGAATTTCTCTTTTTTCTTTGGCTTGCAGGTCCCCTCCTTCTCCTTTAGCACAATGATCATTATGAAGGGAAAACAAAAACCTGCTAAGTACAGTTCTCCCATCATTGATTTTTTATAAATTTTTTATAAATTTCTATCTTTTACATCACTGTGTAGTCCTCTAGACTAGACATTGTGTATTCCTACAGACTAGGGGGCTGCAGGCCCAGGCATGATTACACAGTAATTTATTGCTGACTGAAACACGTGCAAAACTCAAGGAATGCAAATTGTAGTGGTGCCGCTGGGGGAATTTGTGAACCAGATAATCCAGGTCCAGACACCTTTCCTGATGCCCAGGAAACCTATGAAGTGAGGAGAGTCAGGCCTGGCATAGCAGAGACAGTGCCCATCTCCAAGAGATAACAGCAAGGATGCACTTCTCACAGTATTACAAAGCACACCCCATGTTTCTGTCTAAGTCACCCCCCAGGGCTTAATTTCTGATACCTTCTGTGTGAACCAATCTTCAGCAGTAAACAAAATTACATCTATTGAACAACTGAACATCAGGACCGTTAGTCTTCATTAGAATGTCACAGTCTCAGATTAATGCTTCAATGAATTTCTCTTTTTCCTTTGGCTTGCTGGTCCCCTCCTTCTCCTTTAGCACAATGATCATTATGAAGGGAAAACAAACAAAAACCTAAGTACAGTTCTCCCATCATTGATTTTCGGCACTTATTTCCTAAGCAAAGAATTTGTCACTAGAAATTGGTTTGCATTCCTGGGCACTGCTGGCAGGCTCATAATTCTTTGATTCAAATAATGCTTTAAATGTGATCTCACTGACATTATGTCAAAAGAAACATGTCAAAACAATGTTGATAGGAAGAGCTGTGTTTTAAGGGAAACAAAAACAAATGCTAGCCGGAGGAATACACTTCCTGCTACCGGGAGGCTCTTTGCAAATAGCCTCTCCACGGCCTCATTTCCTCTTCCGGTCCCTCCTCTCTGTAGTCCTTCAACTAAGAATCTCATGTCAGATTGTACATCCTGCTTAAAACCCTTCAAAGTCGCCCCATGTTCTTAGGCCAAGCATCTGCCATGGGGCCTGACCCCTGCCTCCTCCAGCTCAAGCTTCCTCGAACCATTGTGACCGCAAACCCTAACGATTTTCCTTTCCCACCCACATGGTTTCCTCCCCAGGACTGAGTTTAGTACATGCTATTTTCTCTCTCTGAAAGCTTCCTTTTGGAACAGGAGAAGGAATCCTTTAGCGCTACCATTTATTTGGTGCATGAGTTTGTGTCAGTTACTTAAACTTTGCTTGGCTCACTTTCCTCCTTTTGAAATAGAGTCGTCATAGTAGTATGCTGGGTGCTAATGGGTATAGTTAAGTGTTCTGCTGGCTAATGGAGCCTGCCCCTGGGAATCACTCAGCAACATCAGCATTAGTACTCATTGGCATCATCCTTTAAAATTTAATTGGGGTTTCAGCTCTGTGACAGCTTTTCCTTATCCATCCATCCCAGGGATGGAGGGGATGGCTTCCTTGTACTGTGCACTTGCTTCTCTGTTACCTATGAGTGACACATGAGCAGGTGTGTTTCTTGATTTCCTGGGCTGTAGGACTTTTCTTAGAAACGAGCAGACACATGTGCTTACTATATGCCAGGCATTACATCAAATACACTTATCTCAGTAATACATTTCTATGATCAAATATGGTAGAAATCCTTAGTCTTTCCTTTTTATATTTGTGGAAAGTGAGCTCCTAGGGTCACAGAGCTAGTGACAGACCATCTATCTATTCCCTATGCCCGAACTCCCAGCTTAGGAAGCTCTGATCTGCAAGGTTCACAGGCTGGGGGACTCTTTAGTGTATGAATGTACGGGACACATTTCCCTCCCTAATTCTGTTCCAGGTACTCCTTCCAGGATGAGGAAGATATGTTCATGGTGGTGGACCTCCTGCTGGGTGGGGACTTGCGCTATCACTTGCAGCAGAACGTGCGTTTCCAGGAAGGCACGGTGAAGCTCTTCATCTGTGAGCTGGCCCTGGCCCTGGACTACCTGCAGAGCCAGCGCATCATCCACAGGTGAGTCAAGTCCAAGGGGATGGCCATGGCTGAGCGCACAGGAGAGAATTCTCAGTCTGCTTCATTTAATGAGTCTTTGTTTCCTTGTTGAAAAGGATACTTAATTCTTATTTAATTCTTGCTACAGGCCCTTTATTTAGATTTTCTATTTCCATTTTTCAAATTAAAAAAATAACCTTGAGCACTTTAAACTTAATTTATCCAAAGTTACATTTACTAAACAGCGAGACAAGAATCAGTGAATATTGTTGCTCTTATAACCAAGGGTAGACTAAGAGGGGAAATGTGACATAGAGAAACTTAGCAAACAGTAAGTGATTAATGGTAGCAGAAATGGAGGAAGCACACCAGAGAGAAAGAAATAGAATGGGAAAGAAGTAAAGCCTTTGGGGAGAAAATACGAGTCTTAAGATCTGCCTGTCATCCCCCTTACCCTGAGTCCCTAGCGTGTGTGCTGCTAACCCAAGGCAGTGAAGCAATGTCTTCCTTCACTTGGGGCCCTTGTGACAAATAAAAGCAGACAATAGAGACAAAAGAACAATACTTGTCAGCCAGGGAAGAGGTAATGTGAATGATGTTTTCCTATGTAGACTCAACCTTATTTCTATAATAACCTGTGATAAGTGATCTGAGCAGGTATAGTTAGACCATCATTAGCTATGAGAAAACTGTGATTTGGGGACATTAAATGATCATTCAGATTATTTATAAGAAATTCAAATCTAATTACTAATCAAAGTGGCTACTATTTTCTGACGTCTTATTAAATGCCAACCACTTTCATATGTTATTAAACTCTCAAGCCTTAGAAAGAGTCCACATTTCACTTGAGTTTCTTCCCATTATACAGATGAGGAAACTGTGGCTCAAAGATTTGCCAAGGAAATCCCGGTAACAAATGGCATCAGCAGGACTCAAACCTAGATCAATCTAATCCCAAAGTCAAAATTCTATTACACCAACTTGTATTAATTACCTACAGTTAATACATGCATTCATTGATGACACATATTAAATGAAAAGTCGACACATGTGATGGCCACTACTGCCTCTAATCCTTGAGGAATCTGCTCTGATTTTAACAATTATGTCGCCTTTAATAAATAGATAATATATTTGACTATCACTAAGTGACATTTTTCTGGAATTTATCTGGGTAAGTGCAGACCCTATAGATAAAGATGTAACACTACAATTTGTAGACTAATGGACCGATACCTTTTTTTATGGGTGAAGGGGGTGAGCAGGGGTCTGCCTGGCTGTATGCGCTTATACTGTTATTTAATTTCCTGTCTTTGGAAGGCCCAATTTGTGTTGGAAATGTGCTCCTTAGGCAACAGACAAATAGAGAGCAAACCATGTCTGTGATTCACACACCTAGTGTTTTGTCAGAAAATGGAAATCCTGTTCACAAGCAAATCCTGTTCACAATCCTGTTCTGGACCCCTCAGTTTGAGGAGAAATTTGCCCATGTGAGGTCCAAGGTGACCCTCTGAGCTTCATGCTCACCCACTTCCCACCTTGTTTTGGCTGCTAACATGTCAGAAAGGAGACAGGTGCTTCAGATGTTATGTGCCAGCACCATCACCTTCAGATGTTTCTTTTTTCACTGTTGGAAGGTGGGTTCTGTCATTTCTTTCTCTGAACCACATTTTCTCTTAATCACAAGTCAATAAGTCCTGACCATTTTTACCATGTTCTTAGAAGTGTTTCAAGAGGAAAAACTAATGTGATGCAGTTTTCACTCTCTAGGAGCTTGCTCTGCCCAAATCTAATTTCCTTGTGCTGCCTCCCTCACTATGGCTCCCAACATTGCTTCTTACTCTTTATACATTCATTGTTAGAACTTTGTGCCCATTTTCAGAAGGGCCTTTTGCACTGAAATAACTCATCAGGCAAATGAATGGAAGGTAAACTCAGTGACATGCTGAGCCTGTGTTAAGATGGTTTTAAAAAAACAACTCAGATATTGCTCTTGCCTCCTGCCCTGCCCACCTCGCATGTATGACAGCATCTTGTACCCTCCAGAGTGGTGGTGACATCGTTGGCATGTTGCTAGTAAATGTCCATTCCGACTAAGTTGCAAACTCCATGGCATAGGGTCATGTCGTTTTGCTCTTTACTGTACAAGCAACGTGCAGCAAAAATGTGAAGGGATGAGCACTGCCCCCACCACAGGGATGACCGAGGGACCAGCAAGACAAAACTAAAATATAGAGCATGAGAGCCAAAAATTTCAGAACTACCTTGATCTTCATATTGAGTAACCACATAATTTATCAGCCAAACCAGAGTACTCTTAAGCATTGGAGGCATCACTATTAAAAATTATGCTGTTAAAAAACACTATTAAAAAAACAGGCAAAACTATATGTTCTAGAAAAATCAAAACATATATCAGTATCACTAAGGCTTTCAAAAAAGTAATGACCAAATGCAGGTATTCTTTAATGATGTTGTAGGTTCAGCTCCAATCACTACCATAAAGTTAATGCTGACATAAAGCAAGTCACATGAATTTCTGCTTCCCAGCTTTGTATGTAAGAGCTACATTGGTTCTATACTGTCATCTACCAAATGTGCAATAACATTATGACTGGTAAAACAGTACATAACTTGATTTACAAATAATTCATTGCAAAAGTTGCTCACCATCATCTGAGCCTTCAGCAAGTCATCATCTTCTTGATGGTGGAGACTTTTGTGAAAAATGCAACATCTGCAAAATCAATAAAACAAAATGTACCTATAGATATCTTAATTGTGAGAAACCTTCTGCCTTCAGAGTACCAAAAACCAATTTGAAATGATATCAAATGATTCGAGAATCATGTAGGTGGTAAAGAAAGAAAAAGGCAGTGTCCCTTGGTTTAATGCACTGAAATAATAATGGCGCTAAGGCGGTGGCTTACAGGCAGAGTTAAAGCATGAAGAATGATACAAAAGTACACGGGCTTCTGAGAACTGTCGTTCTTTTCAAAAAACCTCTTTCTTCAAAAGAACCAGCAAAATTCATGCTGGATTTGATTGAGCCTGAGATAACATAACAAAACATCCTTCAGTTCCCTGGGAGATTGGATTGTAAGACACATCTTAGTTCCAAGATATTCAAGTGTGAATGGAAAAAAAGCATTAGCAAAATATAGCAGATTCCCCAGAAAAGGAAAGCCCATCTGCATAAAGCTGCAGCTATAAAATATGTGACATCCTAATTCAGATTGAAAACTGTATGTCACCCGTGGATATGGTAGAAAATTCAGAATTATTCAGAGCAGCCAGCAAGTGTGGAGCAATGACTGCAGTGGACACCATTTTGAGAGCTTTCTGGGCACCAGGCACTCAGCTTAGTAATGTGGGGAGTATTTCCCTTTTCATCTTCCCACAACCCCAGGAGGTTGATGGTGTTATTGTCCCCATTTTATAGTAGGCGTAACTGGTTCAGAAAGATTAAGTTGCCCCAGGTCATATGACTAATAAGGAGTGAAGCGTCTCTCAGAGGAAATGCAGAACTCTAAGCCATCTCCCCCCTCCCCATTTCCATGGTTACAGAGCCCTGACCCTTGAGGAGGTCATGGACAAGGTAAGGGAGGGCCATCTGCCTTCAGGCACCCAGCCGCTAGCTTCCCCCAGAGGGTGATAAACGTGCAACCAGCAGATGAGAGAACACCTGAAACTAGAGGTTAAATTGTGAGGACCTGGACATCCTCAGAGGAGATGATTTGGGGTAATAAAACCAAGTCTCTTGAATGCTCAGAGGGTTTTAAAAGGATTTTAATAGTCAAAGTAGAAAAGAGCTTCCAGTTCATGGTGTGGATGGGGCGAAGTGAGTGGATGTGTATAGAATGGGCTCCATATTTAGTTTTTTGTTTGCTGACTTTGTTGTCAATGATGTCTAGTTTAGTAATGTATTATTTTAACATCAGAACTCCAAGTGAGACATAAATGGGGTATTGCTTTATTTTGTTTATGGATTTTTTTTTCATCTTTGGACTTGAAATTTATTTTTGCATTTTTCTAAATGTGCAGACAACTTTCAGCTCACTTTCCTTGCTTTCAGAATCTTTCTTTTCTATGGTTGTGAAAAATACAGAGTTGCATAATAACTCTTAGTTTTGAATTATACTATTAGACAGCTTTCTTGTTAGTTAAGAGGTCAAATGTTCTGTGTGTACAGTTTACAAATCAGCTTTAGTTTCCAAATGGCTACTAGCTCCTACATCAAGACTGTTTTACTTTAAAACAGTGAAGGATTGTTTTTAAATATGGGCAAAGTGATTATTTGCATTTATTAAAAATACAGAACACAAACTTTGTTATAATCCTTTCTATGGAGATAATACTATTTGATTTGTTGGTTGCCTGCCTCTCCAGTGAATAGTGATGGAAAGTAATTATTACTCTACAAAGGCAAATTTGTAGTGTTAAGAAGACTCTATTTAATGAGGTGAATTGTATGGGACAGTTAAATAGTAAATCATCTAAGATCAAAATACCACTGAAGTGGTTGTTTGCTTTCCCTTCTAAGAATTATCTCACCCTAATCAAGTTATAGCCCATGCTTTCTAAATCCCTATAGAAATGAGATTCAAAATCTAATGAGGCAATTAGTGTAAATAATTGCAGTACAACAGACAGTTTAAAATTTTCATCTTCAGTTGACAGACATGTTGAAGGAATAAAAGAAAATTTATAGTTGTCAAGAAAGGATACTTTTATTCATCATCTTTTCCTTCTTTACCTTAGAACCAACCAGTGACTAAATCCCTAGTATTCAGTCTTCACATAGTCACTGATGTGCCAAAGTATGGGAGTTTCTATATTCTTCTAACAATCTGAATCTTGATGGCAAAGAAAAAAAAAACAACAATACAGCCATCATAAATATTCATAAACTATTTCTTGAACATCTGTGTTTTCAGTGCCAGCTTACAGTGGTTAAAGGACAG
Source organism: Galemys pyrenaicus (assembly GCA_019455555.1). Taxonomy (NCBI): domain Eukaryota; kingdom Metazoa; phylum Chordata; class Mammalia; order Eulipotyphla; family Talpidae; genus Galemys; species Galemys pyrenaicus. The sequence continues at coordinate 375,687 of JAGFMF010012168.1, read as the reverse complement.
ATAACTTCCTTGTCATTCAGAGATGATAGTATCACAGCACAGAGATGGCCCAGTAGACAATTCAATACTCATATCAAAAAGATATTTAAATCTTGGGGCATGTATTACAACAAAATTCAACAGCTATGTGTATATCCTGAGCAGTATGTATGCACACACTTGCAGATACATGCACATACACATTACTCAAACTCAGGTGCATCTTCACAATGGTCAAAATCTCTGATTGTGTTCATTGGATCAAAAAATTATTTTTTCTTACATAGTTGTAGTCCCCATAGTTCTCCCAATCCCCTATCACTCATGAACCATCACCATATTCCCTTGTATTCTCCTTCTTCCTTGTTATATACTGCAGAGCTATGGTCAGCTTGCTAGCTTTGTCTTTTTCTTGACCTTTTGTTTGGTTTTCTATATTCCATATATGAATAAGACCATGCAGTATTTATTTTTCCTTCTGACTTATTTCATCCTGCTCCATCCACACTGCTGCAAATGGCATGAGTGTCTTTTTTGATTGCTGAGTAATATTCCATTTTGTGTGCATACCACAACTTTTTCATCCATTTGTCTATTTGGGGGTATTTGTGTTGTTTCCATATCTTGGCTCTTGTAAATAAATAGTATTGCAATAAATATAGGAGTGGATAACAATATTTTTTATTAAAGACTGTCTTTCCCTCCTCAACTAAAGCCTGAATGGGTGAGACCACAACTCACTGATATTCTGATCCCTAGAGCATGAATCTAATCCAGAGTGGTTGCTGAATAAATTAATGACAGAACAAATGAATGAGGACAATAAATACATAGGATTCATGGCAACTTGTTTCTTCAAATTAAGCAAGAAAAGCAAGACTCTAGATCAAGAGTTAATATATCCCCAAGACTGTACATATACCACTGAATAACAACCTAGCATGCTGAAAAACATAACGTAATCACAGGAGAGACATATGATGTTATTTTGGTAGGGAGCCATACAGTCAGCCAATCCTCAGGGCCTAAGGATTAAACACCAGTAATTCACCATAATGTCTGTCCCCGACATTTCCTCTAAGGGGTTACAGTATGGTATACTCTGATTCCAATTTCCATTATGACTTGAAACATAACCTCAACTTTCCGTATCAAGAAAGAAGGGAGGTGGCTTTAACAAATGATCAGAGTAAGCCTGAGCCTGCTGACACCCTGATGTTGAACTTCTGGCCTCCAAAACTGGGAGCCAATACTCCTCTGGGTTTTTATGTACTTTGATATGGAAGCTTCTCCACCCAATAGACTTTTACAGTTTTGTTATCTGCTATGACTTCAGTTCCTGCTTATTTAGCAGATATTACTTAGAGAAGCTTCTGTCTTCCAATATATTGTGGAATGGAAGAGCAGATAATGAAACTTCTTAGAATTGTTCAGAAATAATAGCAACCCAAGAGAATATGCAAAAGGGAAGTCCACTGACTTTAGAATATGGTAACCTACTTTATGTTGCCCAGAGACTATCTTTGCTGACTTTTGATCCAAGGTATTTTGTTTTGCTTGTAAATATTTACAAGGAAAGTTCATTCTTCTCCATTTATCACATCAGCCCATCCAATATAAGAAATTAAAGTATAAAATTATCTTTATATCTCATGCATGTTCTGATGCTGGTTTGCCACCTCAATGTATTGATAATAGTTTCTGTTTATTATAGTGAGTTAAATGATTTTGGCTTCAGGCTTCATTTTCTCTGGCATGGTTATGAACACACCTTCCACCTCCTTTTTTGTTTTGGTAAATCCTCTCTTCAGTGGATCACAAGCCCTAACACATGTTCTCTCTCTCTCTAACTCCCATGACAGAAGGGCCACTTGAACCTCAAAAACAAAACGACTGTGCAGTAATGAGGGTATTAGGTTGACATGTTCTATTCAGCACCTGCTCCCAAGCTACCAAATAATGAATGAGCTTGAATTACACATTGTGAAAACAGGAGAATGTGCCTTCTTTGTATTATGCATCAGGAGTTTTGGAAGGAGCGTTGAAACTGCATCTCACAGAACGCTGCCCATTTGTGAAAGCCCATGTGAAAAAGGCAAAAAGCTGCCTGTTTATAGGTTAACATTCAAGTAGCCTGTGCTGACCTTTTAATAATTTCCATAAGATTAAGAGTTTCGTTAATAGGCAATCTGGGACTTGGTCCAAATTAAATTTTATTTTGCCTAACTTATATTTTAGCACAGAGTTTAAGTTTCATTCTTTTCAGTTTAGTTTTAACCAATGGCTTGATCACTTATTGATGTGCTAAGCATACCCCTTGCATAGAGCACTGAAAAATAAAAACATGATTTATGTTGTCTCAGAGCTTACAGATTAGTTGAAGAGACAGTGAACAAGAACCCAAGTGCATGAATGACATTAGCTACAAGTTCTACTTAGTGCTTTATGGGAAGTAAGTATGGAGCTAAGAAGAGAATACAGGTTTGGAGGTGAAGGTCACTTAGCACAGTGCTCAAAGACCAACTCAGCAGGTAGCATTTGCACTAAGACTTACAGGTGAAGAAATTCTATATTTGCAAGTGCATTATTCATGAGGCAGTTTTTGTGGCTGGAGCATGTGAAAGAGGAGGAGGATGGTTCCAGAAGCTGTAAGAGAGAGAAACTGAGGCCAGATGAACTTACAATGTTCAGACTAACACTCCAGGCCAAACATTTCTTATGTGTGCTTTAGTGACAATACAGAATCTATCAAGAAGGACTATATCTTTGAAACTATTAGTTTGGGGAGTAGGGTACAGCATTCACAATGGATTTTAAGAAAGTAAAGATGGAAGTGGTAGGGAATGGGCTCCATTACCTGCTTCAGATTTTAGGGTAAGGATGGACATGTGATATTATTAGTCCATCTTGCTCACTTTGTAGATAAGAGATCAGTACAGTTTTTTTGGTAAAAGTCTAGACAGCAAATGTTTTTGACTTTGAAGGCTTTATAGTCTGTGTAACAAGCTAGCCAGTCTGCCATTGTAGCATGAAAGCAACCATAGATAATATTAAGCAAATGAGTATGAGTGTTCCAATAAAACTATATGGACACTGAAATTAGAATTTCACAACATTTTTGTGTGTCCCAAAATGGTATTCTTTTGATTCATTTTTTCAACCATTTAAAAATATAAAACCACCAGGCTTCAAACTATACCACAAAGCTATGATAACCCACAGAATAGTTCTGGAACAGAAGCAGACACATAGGCCAATGGAATAGAATTGAGAGCCCATGGAATAAGCCTACATCTGTATAGGTAGTTAATATATGACAAAGGAGGCAAGAATATACACCAGAGAAAGAAAAGTCTCTTCAATAAACAATGCTGGGAAAACTGGACAACCACATGCAAAAAAATGAAATTAGATCATTATTTTACATGATACACAAAAATTAATTCAAAATGGATAAAAGGTTTGGATGTCAGACCTGAAATCATAAAATACATAGAAGAAAACAGACAAAACTCTCCATGACATAGGCTTCAGAGATTTCCTGTGGATCCATCCTCAGCAACAGGAAAACAAAGAGACTATAAATAATTGGGACTGCGCCTCCCCTGGTGGCGCAGTGGGTTAAGCAACGCACTAGGAAGCGAATCACGGCCACTGCAGCACGAGTTCGATCCCTGCTGCCGGCCGGGGGGGGACCCACATGGTGCGGCAGACCTCTCCTGCTGTGCCCGCTGCTCCCCTCAGCAGTG